>MU714252.1:0-20257 GCA_026770625.1 Nicotiana glauca
CCTAATTAATTCCCTTTTATTTATTTTTAATTTTTTGGAATTCTTTACTTGGGGTAAAAATCACGTGCTCACACACCTCAAACAACACCAAAACCATCAAATTACATTGGATTCAAGCCTAAGTTCTTCTAAAACTTCTGAAACACGCATTCGATCAAAATCCTAACCAAAACACCTCCGAATAACCTGAAATTTTGTAAACACATCCCAAATCACCTAACGAAGCTACTGATACTCTCGGAATTCCATTTTGACCCTCGGATCAGAATCTCACCTATCAACCGGAATTCGCCAAAATACTAACTTCGTCAATTCAAGCATAATTCTACGCCAGACCTCCAAAATCACTTCTGATCAACTCCTAAGTCACAAATTATCCCCCAAAGCTAACTGAATCATCAGAAGTCACATCTGAGCCCTCTAACTCATAGGTAAACATCCGGTTGACTTTTTCAAAACAAGCCTTCCTTAAAGAGACTAAGTGTCTGTTTTCCTTCTAAAATCAATTCAAACCAACTCGTTCACACAAGACACTGATAATGAAATATAAAGAAGCAGAAAATAAGGGACACAGAGCGGTAACTCATGAGACGATGGGTCGGGTTGTCACAAAAATACACCTGTGAAAGAAAATATTTCAATTAAGACCCAAATCATAGAAATTAACCTACAAAAAACACAAAAAATCTAAATTCTAGAACCTTTAATGCCTAATGCAGAAGGAGAAAGAGGACTTACATCTCGATTTTAATAAAGAGTGTTATATCCTTCTTCAAATTACATTGATTCTAGTAAATTTTTGCTACTTTCTGTTGAGGATCGAAAAGCATCAAGATGAAAGAAAGAGAAAAAATCAGTAAAGGAAAAACACAAATTAAAAAAGAAAATAAACTTAAAACTCACATGCATGATGAAAGAAATACAAAAAAAGCAAAATCAAAGAATGAAAGAGCAAAATCGAAGAGGAATTTGTATGAAAGTGGGATGCTATGAAAGCAAAATAGAAAAGGAATTTTTGAAGAATCTGTATGCCAATCGAAGAGAAAAATCACATAAACTTACATCCAATTAAAGTAATTTTTGAGGAATTTCTATACCGCTCATTTTCATCCCTTGTTTGCTAGGTCTGTTAAGGATTTGGTTAAAGGAACGTTTCTTAAAATGAAAGAGGGTTTTAGTTTGTAGCTGAAAATGAGAAAGGGGTTTGAGAATAAAAAGAGAGGGAAAGGATTAAAAAAATGAGGGAAGGTTTGTGGGCGCTATTTTTTTAGGGTTACGGAGGTTACTGACTACCGTAAATATATTATATTTGCGAGGGTGAATAAACTCCCACAAATTGATATAGATTGCGGAGGTTATAATAACTGCCACAAATTAACCGCCGCAAATTTAGTGTTTTTTGTAGTGTTTGGAGTAAATATATTAAATATATATTATCCTAACTATAGTTAAAATCAGAGCGAATACATCACAATATGCTAAGCGAACAATATCCAATCAAAAATAATCGAAAAATATCAAGAAATCTCAAAATTAGCAAAACCCGAGCCCCGGGCCGACTTCTCGAATCTCAAATTTTTTTACATTAATAGATTCCTTATCTACTCATGAGTTCATACATATCAAAAGTTCTCAAATCCGATCTCAAATCCCCAAATCAAATTTTAAAATCTCAAGCCCTAGTTCATCAATTTTCGGCTTAATTTCCATAAATTTCTAGGTGAATTTCACAATAAAAATGAATTTTAAGTTAAAAAACTTACCTCCAATAGATTCCCCTTGAATCCCTTTTCAATCTCCACCAAGAAGCTCTCAAAATGATCAACCATGGGGAAAAATAGCTAAAAATCGCAAATAAAGTGTTTATAAACTTTCTACCCAGACCTGGAAATCCTTCATCGCGTTCACGACTACTGCCTCGTGAACGCGAAGCACAACATTTAATTTTCCAAAATTATCCCTGTGTGAATGCGAGATTAACCCCATGAACGCGATGCTCAGCCTTCCCCTCATACGCGAACGCGACCTTATTCATGCGAACGCGAAGGCCAATCATCACTGGCACTCTATTCCTTATACGCGAATGCTGTTAGGTTGGTGCGAATGCGAAGAAAAATTCTCCGACCTTCCGCGAACGCGTAGAGCAAATCACCTGCCTCCCAATTCCTTCTTCGCAAACGCGTGACCCTTTACGCGAACGCGAAGAGTAAATTCCCTGCAACACCTGAAATGAGAAATATGCAGCTTTTTAACTTAGGAAATGGTCCGATTGACCACCCGACACTCACCCGAGGCCCCCCGGGACTTCAACTAAAAGTACCAACACATCGTATAATATCATTCAAACTTGTTCTAATCGTTAAAACACCTCAAACAACACCAAAACCATCAAATTACATCGGATTCAAGCATAAGTTCTTTTAAAACTTCTGAAATACGCATTCGATCAAAAATCCAACCAAAACACCTCCGAATAACCTGAAATTTTATACACACATACCAAATTACCTAACGAAGATATTAAAACTCTCGGAATTCCATTCTGACCCTCGGATCAAAATCTCACCTATCAACCGGAATTCGCCAAAATACTAACTTCGTCAATTCAAGCCTAATTCTACACCGGACCTCCAAAATCACTTCTGATCACACTCCTAAGTCACAAATCATCCCCCAAAGCTAATCGAATCATCAGAAATCACATCCAAGCCCTCTAACTCATAAGTAAACATCTGGTTGACTTTTCCAAAATAAGCCTTCCTTAAAGAGTCTAAGTGTCTGTTTTCCTTCTAAAATCAATTCAAACCAATTCATTCACACAAGACACTGATAATGAAGCAGAAAATAAGGGAAACAGAGCGGTAATTCATGAGACGACGGGTCGGGTCGTCACAAAAATACACATGCGAAAGGAAATATTTCAATTAAGACCCAAATCATAGAAATTAACCTACAAAAACACAAAAAATCTAAATTCTAGAACCTATAATACCTAATGCAAAAGGAGAAAGAGGACTTACATCTCGATTTCAACAAAGAGTGTTATATCCTTCTTCAAATTACATTGATTCTACTAAATTTCTGCTACTTTCTGTTGAGAATCGAAAAGCATCAAGATGAAAGAAAGAGAAAAAATCAGTAATGGAAAAACACAAATTAACAAAGAAAATAAACTTAAAACTGACATGCATGATGAAAGAAAGACAAAAAAACAAAATCAAAGAATGAAAGAGCAAAATCGAAGAGGAATTTGTATGAAAGTGGGATGCTATGAAAGCAAAATAGAAAAAGGAATTTTTGAAGAATCTGTATGCTAATCGAAGAGCAAAATCACATAAACTTACATCCAATTAAAGTAATTTTTGAGGAATTTCTATGCCGCTCATTTTCATCCCTTATCTGCTAGGTCTGTTAAGGATTTGGTTAAAGAAACGTTTCTTAAAATGAAAGAGGGTTTTAGTTTGTAGCTGAAAATGAGAAAGGGGTTTGAGAATAAAAAGAGAAGGAAAGGATTAAAAAAATGAGGGAAGGTTTATGGGCGCTATTTTTTTTAGGGTTACGGAGGTTACCGACTGCCGTAAATATATTATATTCGCGAGGGTGAATAAACTCCCAAAAATTGATATAGATTGCGGAGGTTATAATAACTGCCACAAATTAACCGCCGCAAATTTAGTGTTTTTTGTAGTGTTTGGAGTAAATATATTAAATATCTGTTATCATAACTATAGTTAAAACCTAGCTTAATTAATTATATTTGAATATTAATTTGAAATGGGACATGTGTCTCCTAGCTAATTAGTACAATCCAAACTTAATTGTTATACATCGTTTCATAATATATCGTATTATATTACTCCCTCTGTTTCAATTTATGTGAACTTATTTACTTTTTGGTTCGTGCCAAAAAGAATGACCTCTTTCCTTATTTGGAAACAATTTACCTTTATGCAATGATTTATAGCCACACGAAATATTTGTATCTCATTTTACACCACAAATTCAAAAGTCTTCTCTTTTTTCTTAATCTCCGTGCCCAGTCAAATGGTTTCACATAAATTGAAACGGAGGGAGTATATTATATTGTACTGTATCGTTTGATGAATATAATATTTGAATAGATTGTATCGTTTGTCGTTGTTTCCTGATACGAAGCACAAACAATATATATGAAGAATAAATTTGCAATATAATAAAGAAAAATAATGATGCGGGATAGAATTATTATATAAAAAGGCCAGGTAAATGATAAAATAAAATTATTTAAGAAGAATGAAGGGCGGAATAAGAGAAAAAGACAAGGTAACGACGTGATCACACCAACTCGCTCGTTGCATAAACTGTGCCACTTTTCTGTCATTGCGTAACGACAAATTTAATGATACGATACAATAAAATTTAAGTAACAATAAAAATAATCATTGAATTTAATGTAACAATACTATAAAGTAACGACCATACAAACAAGCTTAGGGAAATTGACACAATGAAAAACGGAGAGAAGCTAGATTTGAAGAAAACATCTTCACACATATATCAGTTTTGGCACTATCTTTACATATTAATATTATTTGTACTAATAAGATGCTAATAATTAACTACATGAATTACACAGGATTACATTACTACTACATCAAAATAATTCAAAACTACGTTTACAAATTTTTATGTAAAATAAGAAAAGCCAACTACCATATACTCAGATAACTAGCTATAGCGAAGCCTCTTTTCTTGTTACAGATTCGAAGAGTCAAGCAAACATATTACTGATCAAACTCCACTTAGTTCTTTTACATGAAAGAGGAATTAAACTATCAGTTGCATACTAGCTTCCTAAATACATATATTTGAGATTATTCCAGTTTCAAGCTGGTCTTCTTTATGCAAATGGCAGATTGATGAGGTCCCTCTAACACAGAGGAAAAGAGTAATTAGGAGCTTCTGTAATTCAATGTTGTGCATTCTCTGCTGGAAAAATAGCATACCTTGATCTGAAGTTATCACTTGAAGGCAAATGAAAGCACGTTGAAAACAAATGCGTCTTACAAACCCAGCTTTCGCAATGACTAAAAGGGTTAATGATAACTTTATTACTGATCAACTCATGATCTTCTGGATGATATTTACCGGACGTAGCTTTTTTAATGAATGGATGATTAAGCAGCATATCTGCAGTCCATCTCCAATTATGATCTTTTTCAAAACATTTGACCAGGAAGTCCTTGCATATATTAGAAACGTTACTCGGAATCACAGGTTCTTCATGTGTAATCTTGAAGTCCAAATCGTCACTATTTTTATGGCACGACCATAACCATCTCCCTGTGATCATCTCTACAACAATGCAACCAAGTGCCCAAATATCAACGGCTTTACCATGAATCCCATGAGCTACAGATTCTGGGGAAGCATAAAGCAGAGTCCCTCTATGATGATCACACTTGTTGGAGCCTCTATCCCAGTAGTTATGTGTTTCGTTTTCTACCGTTCTCAAAGACACCCCAAAATCAGCCAACTTCAGGCGCACATCTACAATAGTATCATATTCGTCATCAAAAGTAGGAAAAACAAGTATATTACTCGGTTTCAGATCGCAGTGAATGAAACCCTTACGATGAACATGAGAAATCCCAGTCAAAAGCTGAAAAGCATAGTATGCAGCCTCTGATTCTTCAACCATCGTCTTAGACATATAGTAGATATTAATCAAATCGCGCAAAGTGCCACCAGCGGCATATTCAAGCAAGAGGTTATAAGTATGTTTACCGTTTTCGACACTTACATCTTCTCCAAAGCACTGAACTACGTATGGCGACCCTTTCAGCGCATCCAGTATTCTTCCTTCCATTGAAAGCGAAGACGAATCCTTCACTTCTGCAGATTTCACTGCCACAAAAGTAGACGAACCATCTTTTGGTGCGGCAAGAAACACAGTTCCATAAGAACCGGCACCCAATGCTTTCAGCTTTTTCCAATACATTCTTGATTCTTGATAACTTTTCCTTCTCTGTCTATTTTCACCCTAGCTATATAAACCTATTCTTAACCCTAGCAATGAGAATAAATCAAGGAGGAATGCAGGCTTTAATTCTTTTAGTGACTTCTTTCTGATCTTTAGTACGTAACCCTAACACTATTAATAAAAGTAGATGACAACGTCTCTAGCTACTTAATATGATCATTAGAGACGTTCTTACTTATATATAATACATGCCCTAAAGTAATTTCGAATCCTACTAATATATGGATTATGCCTTCATTTTAGTTTGTTTCCGTAATGTTGGTTAATTATTCGCCAAGTAATTAATTAGGGTGCGCTTATGAAAACTTAAACATAGAACCTTTGTTTCCTAAATCTATTCAACAACGGCTTTCCAAAACCTATTTTCTTGTAATTTACTTCATCAAATTCTTGAAATTTACTTTGATGAGTACTTAACTTCTCAAGGTAACAATATACTCTACTCTTGTTGTGCTGCATGAGAAATTAAAATCAGTTTAAATTCCAAATTGAGTAAATTAAACTTCTAAATATAAAAAATATTAAAATTCTTGTATATACTTATTTTGCAAAAAAAACGTTTTTAGAAGTCTGACCTGAGTATTCTTTCATATAGTTTCTTAGGGAAAGATTTTATCTTGTTAATTATGTGATTAAAATATTGAAAATATATATAATAAAAGAAAAAGAGTAGGAAAGATACATGGATATTTAGTGACCTCCTCGTGTAATACAAATGAATAGAGCAAACAAATAAGTATAAGAGCTAGTTTGGCCAAGCTGCCAAAAGCTGCTTATTTTGAAAAACGCTTTTATTCAAAAATGCTTTTTGAAAAAGTACTTTTGCAATATAGTATTTTGTGTTTGACTAGTTCGTTTGATTAGTGCGTTTTGCAAGCTCATGGTATTTGGCTAATCTTTTAAAAAATATTTTTAAGTATCAAATTACGAGAAACGGACGGTAAAGCTTCAATTTGCGATTTGTATTATTTAGAAAAAAAATTAAACATATATTAGAAAAGAATTCAATTAAAATATAATGCGTAAAGTAAGAATATAAATTAAAAATTCTAATTAATATAAGATATAGTTATTCCAAAGCAATAACATTTGATGTTTGGTATTACTTATTGTTTACATGGTAATTTTGTAACGATTAGGCCGGTCGTTTTGAGTGTATTAGCCATGATCTCCTATTTATTGCTTCCTCTATGTCATTTTGGGGTCGCGTGACTTGTCGGGGTGTTTGATTTTGATTTTGAGTGAGTTTCGGGGTGAAATAGGACACATAGTCCCTAAGTTAGAAGTTTAAGTGTAGGAGTTGATTGCAGTTTGATTTGTGAGAGGACAACTCCGAAATGGAGTTTTGATGGTTCCAATAGCTCCGTGTGGTGATTTTCATCTTAGGAGCATGTATTGATTTGGAGGTTTGTAGGTCATTTCGATGTCTTTTGGCGAAAGTTAGAAATTGGCGGAATTTTGAAAAGTTTGACCGGGAATTGACTTTTGTTGATATCAGTGTGGAATCCCAATTCCGCAAGTTGGAATAGGTTTGTAATATCATTTATAACTTTTGTGCAAAATTCGGTGTCAATAAGAGTTTTTTATGGTATGAATCGGCGTCGGTTCCGGAATTCGGAAGTCCATTCGTTCTTAGTCTTGAATCGATGCACGATTAATGATTCTAGCATTGTTTGATATGATCTTAGGACTCGAGGGAGTCCGATATGTGTTTTGAAACTAGTTGGTATATTCGGATAGGTTCCCGGAGGCCCCGACTGTGATTAGGGTTGAATTCGGATCGAAATTTGGACTTGTTGAGCTGCTAAATTTTTCCAGCTTCTAGTGTCATCGCACCTGCGAAGGGACTGGCTGCAGGTGCGAACTCGCAAAATCTAGCTGGAGAGCGCAGGTGAGAAATTGGCCCTAGCTCAGCTGGGATCGCAGGTGCGAGGTCTTGCGGATGCGGATGGTAGGTCGCAGATGCGGACATCATCGAGCGCGTACAGAAGCGCATTTTGCTCCACATAAGCAAAATTTCTGACTTAAGCTAGGACCGCACCTGAGATTGTTTTTCTGTATTTCAAGCGTCGCACATGAGACTAAGGGACCGCATAATTACATCTTCAAAATAGTGTTTTAAAGTTTAAAATTGGGGAAAAAAGGGTGTAGAAGTTCTTAGGCTAAATTATCGAGTTTTGAAAGGCGAAATGGGACCAGATTTGAATAATTCGTATATGGTTGGACTCGATATCGAATGGATATTTAAATTTTATAATTTTAGTCGGATTTCGAGATGTGGGCTCGGATTGACTTTTTGGGGCGATTTTTCCATTCTTTGCTATAATCATCATTTCATTATTTGCACTAGTTTTCTATAGTTATATTTATACTATAAAATTATTTTGGCTAGATTCGAGTCATTCGAAGTTGGAAAATCGAGGGAAAGGCTTTCTAATTGATTGATTGAGCGTGGTTTGATGTAAGTGACTTATCCAAACTTGTGTGAGGGAAATTACTGTTTGGATTATGTATTGTGGTGATAATTTGTGATATGTGAAAGCTGTGTACGCAAGGTGACGAGTATGTACACAGGCTAAATGTTGAAATTTCAGTTTTAGATACGTAGTTTCCGTTTTATGCCTTAATTGAGTTACTTTAGCATGTTTTTGTCATCTTAAATTTCTTGCTTTTTTTTCTTGATTTCAGTACATATTACTTAACTGTGAAATTCTTTACTTTAAATTCTTATCCTTGAAATATCTTGTTGTTGAGTTTGATGTTGAGTTGCAAGGTCGTGGTTTATATTAAGCCAAGGTATCACTTGTGAAATATCCTTTATTTAGTTGTTGTGTTTTGGCTTTCGTTTTATTGTTGAGGTGATTGTTTGGCTGTCTGCACGAGGTTTCTGCCATGCAGATGTTATTATTGGCACGCGGATTCTGCCGTGTCATGGTTACTATTTGCACGAGGTTTCTGCTGTTCAATTGTGATTATTGATACGCATTTCAGAAGTATATGATCTAGGTGTTGAAACGTATGCGGTAAGATAAGGTGGGCTTGATACAAATTGCCTTTTTAAAAATTAGATAAATATGAGTAAACTATTTTAAAGATGATTCGATAACATTACTTAGCGGAAGCACAACCCAAATACAACCGAAATCGGGGTGTCACGAGTCACGAGCATCTATAAGAGTTTAATTACATTTATCAAGTCTAGAAATACACTAAACAGGAATAATGAACAACATAGAAAGAAAAGGTGATACGAACGCTGGCAGTCACCTTGCTGAACTCCTACTATGCTGCCTCCAATAGCCAATACCCGCTACCGGGTGAATAAATACATGCATCTGCCCACGAGGTGTAGGGAGTAAAGTGAGTACTCCAACTCAGTGCGTAATAAGGGTAAATAACAACTGATCAGTAAGAAACCACGTAAAGCAAATCATAATGCTATATAAGAGCAGTGTAAAACTCTTTGAGAAAGCAGTGAAGCTGTGAAATCTTTAGAAATATCTTAGCTCAGTTTAAAACCTCTTTTGAAAATGACTTTTTCAGCGGTTAGGCAAATGAATGCAAAACGAATAGTGCAGATAAGCACAAAATTTGCACCCCTCAGGCACAACTCTCAGTTATCATATAATGCCAGAATATAGGTAAATTTTGAAAGAAGTAACATAAACAACAGATAATGACAGATAAATGAAGTAAAGTAAACACACAGAACAGTACTAGTACCGCTGTGGAGTGCAACCCGCTCTACATATCACTGCGACATGCAGCCCGATCTGTTTATCGTCGACGACGCTCACTGGGGGTGTGCAGACTCCGGGAGGGACCCCTTACGACCCAAGTGCAATATCAAGCCATCTCGTGGCATCAAATATAGGCCCTTGGCCTCATATCGATATCAGTATACCACTGTTGCGGCGTGCAACCCGATCCATAAGTATCCTCACAATACAGGCCCTCGGCCTTACTCAGTCAACAAAAAAATCACATAAGCCACTCGGGCAACAGTAAAGTATGATGCTCAGCCCAAAATATTTTATGGAAATATCATTTCGAGTGTTTAAGGCATAATACTTGGCTGAGTTTCAAAGCAGTGGAAATTACATGACTGAGTTCAAATATATAATTAAATTAGTGAGGAATTATCAACAACAATCCTCGAAGGGTTCAAATAGTTGGCACGAAGCCCAAATATGGAAATTAGCCCAAATTATAATGATAACAAGTAGTTTCAGTTAAATACGCAGTAAATGCATCGATTGGGACGGACCAAGTCACAATCCCCAACGGTGCTCTACCCCACGCTTGCCATCCGGTGTGAAAGACACCTCAATACAGCACTATGATATGCAATCCGGGGTTTCAAACCCTCAAGATATCATTTAAAACATTACTCACCTCAAACCGATGAAATCTCTAGCTCGCAATGCCTTCGCCCCTCAAATTGGCCTCCACGCTCGTCGAAGGGTTCAAATAGTTGGCACGAAGGCCAAATATGGAAATTAGCCCAAATTATGATGATAACAAGTAGTTTCAGTCAAATACACAGTAAATTCATCGATTGGGACGGACCAAGTCACAATACCCAACGGTGCTCTACCCCACGCTAGCCATCCGGCGTGAAAGACACCTCAATACAGCACTATGATGTGCAATCTGGGGTTTCAAACCCTCAAAATATCATTTACAAATATTACTCACCTCGAACTGTCGAAATCTCTAGCTCGCGACACCTTCGCCCCTCAAATCGGCCTCCACGCGCATTGAATCTATCCAAAATCACAGCGAATACATCACAATATGCTAAGGGAACAGTAACAAATCGAAAACAATCGAAAAATATCAAGAAATCTCGAAATTAGCAAAACCCGCGCCCCGGGCCCACTTCTCGAATATCAAAAATTTTCACATCAATATATTCCTTATCTCCTCACGAGTTCATACATACCAAAAGTTCTCAAATCCAACCTCATATTGTCCCTCAAATCCCCAAATCAAACTTCAAAATCTCAAGCCCTAGTTCATCAATTTTAGGCTTAATTTCCATGAATTTCTAGGGGAATTTCACAGTAAAAACGAGTTTTAAGTTCAAAAATATTACCTCCACTCGATTCCCCTTGAATCCCTCTTTAATCTCTAACAAGAAGCTCTCAACATGATCAACCATGGCGGAAAATGACTAAAAATCGTGGATGAAGCGTTTATAAACTTTCTGCCCAGACCTAGAAATCCTTCATCGCGTTCGCGACTACTGCCTCGCGAATGCGAAGCACAATATTTAATTTTCCAAAATTAGCCATATGCAAACGTGAGATTAACCCCGCGAACGCGATGCTCAGCCTTCCCCTCATACGCGAACGCAACCTTATTCATGCGAACGCGAAGGCCAATCATCACTGGCCCTCTATTACTTGTACGCGAACGCGAAGCACAATCCTCCGACCTTCCGCGAACGCGGACCCTCGAATGCGAATGCGTAGTGAAAATCACCTGCCTCCCAATTCCTTCTTCGCGAATGCGTGACCCTTTACCCGAATGCGAATAGTAAATTCCCTACAACACCTGAAATGAGAAATCTGCAGCTTTTTAATTTAGGAAATGGTCCGATTGACCACCCGAAATTTACCTGAGGCCCCCCGGGACCTCAACCAATAGTAGCAACACATCCTATAACATCATTCAAACTTGTTCTAATTGTTAAAACACCTTAAAACACCAAAACCATCAAATTACATCGGATTCAAGCCAAAGTTCTTCTAAAACTTCCGGAACACGCATTCGATCAAAAACCCAACCAAAACACCTCCAAATAACCTAAACTTTTGCACACACATCCCAAATCACCTAACGAAGCTAGTACAACTCTCGGAATTCCATTCCGACCCTCGGATCAAAATCTCACCTATCAACCGGAATTCGCCAAAATTCTAACTTCGCCAATTCAAGCCTAGTTCTATACCAGATCTCCAAAATCACTTCCGATCACACTCCCGAGTCACAAATCATTCACCCGAAGATAACAGAATCATCGAAATTCACATCCGAGCCCTCTAAATCATAGGTCAACATCTGGTTGACTTTTCAAAAACAAGCCTTCCTTAAAGAGATTAAGTGTCTCTTTTCCTTGTAAAATCAATCCAAACCAACTCGTTCACACAAGACACTAATAATGAAGCATAAAGAAGCAGAAAATAGGGGAAACAAAGCGGTAACTCATAAGATGACGGGTTGGGTCGTCACATTCTCCCTAACTTAAACAAACACTCGTCCTCGAGCGTACCCAAAGTTGTTCTAAAAGCCAACAAATTGTTGAGTAACCTTACCATGCATATACCCGGGGTGATCCCACATCACCCTATCTTATGTAGGTCCGATAACACATTTTAACTACAATTACACAATCCAGTCCAGCCTATAAATCATAGAACAACATTTTACTTTCCGAAATCATACACAAGATCAGGACCTCACATCTCTATTCAGAATAAACCCGAACCAGCTGTAATAACTCATACCCGCAACCTCAGGTGCAATTATATGATATACCACATAACTCAAACATATGAAGCGATAACTTACATTCACAGCAGCTACCGACAACAACCAATTACTGATAGAAAACCCCTTATTAGCTAAAGTCTCACTCCAACACTTTCATGTACTGCCAACGATAAATGAAACACGCAATAAACGATAACCATTTATCCGATCAACCATTCATGGGCCATTTCTCCTCTGCCAATTACCGTAGCAAAATTTGAACCGAACCTCGATGTTTACCCATCAAACATGCTAAAATCGAATCCATTTGTGTTCATTAATGATCCCAACGATCGCCTCGAATCCAACACACCACTCTGGTGACATGACACATCAATACAAGCCTAATCCACAACTTGCATAATTAGCTCACCAATAAGAAACAGTCTGAATATACTCAAATCATGAAAATGACCCCAAACGAAAGAGTTGTACCTCAAGCTCATTAGTACCATCACAACAAAAGGCTGAGACCCTGTCTCACATCATAGAAATAGAACACATGAATCTACCTCAAGTCACTATGATCAAAATCGACAGCCACACACAATTTGATGTCAGGAACCAAAGAAAATCATTACACCCATGGTGAAACAAATAACATACACCACGCAAACCCGGTAGAACATAAATGGTACGTCATTCACCGAGCAATACCCAATTACTCATCCCGCTCGACCTCCACTATGGATCCCCAATAGAACCGCACATGTGCCCATAACTAATAAATTATAACGTCTCACCACACAGAAATGCAACTCATATATCTCCCCAGATCACTAACAAGCTCAATAACGATCGAATCAACTTATCCCTCAACAATACAATTCAGGACAACCAAGCCGAGTTAAGCTAAAACACACATCCACATTAGCCTGCCAACGAACTTCTCACCAAGGAACCTAAAGATGTTCTTTTCCAGTACTATAACTCCTGCCGGTGCCATACGATACGACGCCCGACACCAAATCAATACCAAAGTCGACAAACTTGTCCGGCCACAAGAAACGCATCCGAAAAGTCCCTAAACACTGAAACTGAATCAATGATAGCAACCTCTGCACTGACATCCATCATGAAGGCCCAATCAAGAAAAGCAATCCTTCCCAGCTACCCGCTGGGTCTTTGAAATATAAACCACTCTGCTAGAACATAATCCAACGCACCTCGCCACTCAACCAGTGGCATTTCCAGAATAGCCCATAGCGTAATAGTCCAGAATAACCCAACACTAAGACAACCAGTCTGAATTCCAACATCATATCCAAAATATAACATACCGGCAAATAAAGATTCACCCGAACCTCCAAATCCCGATAGCCTCTAAACAGTGCCGATACACACGATTCACAACCACAACATAGCCTGTACATGAGAACTCCCAGTCTCCAACTCTATATATCACACAAATCATCGTACCTGATCCTAATTTTGCCGTCCGAAAGCATACCACACCTTAAATACCCCATCACTCCACGATAGATACTTTAAAATTTCCCTGTGCCACCAAGCGAACCCTAATACCACCAATTGACCCAACAAGAAAATGCCGCAATACTATCAAAGTATCATCAGTTTAATCACATTATCTTTTTCTGGGACAAATACTCTCGTCGAACCACTTCCAATTAATAGTATCATTGCCTTGATTATCTGAGGCTACCCGTTTCCTAGGAGTTTTGTGAACTTCCTTTTAGAACTAGACTATAACCTAGCACACACAGGTCTCGGTCCTCCACCACACACCACATATACAAACTATTTGAGGATAACATGAAGACTTCATCTCCCTTCTGAGCCGCAGATATCTACGCACTTAACTAGTCCAGAACTTCCATTGATCCCATCTAGAAGAAAATCATTACACATCTCATGCCTCTCACATTCGTAGGAAATGCACTTCTCTAACCACGGTAGAAACCAACAAGAACTCTCCCAGTTCCTTTTGCACAAATTAAACTGCCAGGACTGAACCCTTCTAACTAGACCAAAGTAAGAAAGCCGTCAAAACCTAAGAGCATTGCTGCAAAATACCTGTAAGAACCCATTACCTCGAACACATGAAAAGAATTAATCATATCCTTACCATACTGATTCGGTCTACTATCAAGATACTGAATCTATCTAAATTTCCTTCTGTTTCATCCTCAACTTAATATTTCCTTTTGCTGTAGCACCACAATTCCTCAACCCAGGCTCACTACACGAGACCCAAGCACAAGACCACACTGTTTAAGACCCATAAGCCGCTGAATACTTCTCAGATATTCCTAGAAACACCACCTTCCAGAATACTTTACTCCGAAGAACTTCCTGCGAATCTACTTTGTCACATTTACTTTCTAGATATTGATACATAGGATCTCATAATTAACATGAGAATACCGCAAGTCTCTTAATGAATGGATGATTAAGCAGCATATCTGCAGTCCATCTCCAATTATGATCTTTTTCAAAACACTTGACCAGGAAGTCCTTTCATATATTAGAAACATTACTCGGAATCACAGGTTCTTCATGTGTAATCTTGAAGTCCAAATCGTCACCATTTTTATGGCACGACCATAACCATCTCCCTGTGATCATCACTACAACAATCAGGGGCGGAGCCACCTTGTCCCGAGGGGTGTCAACCGACACCCCTTCGCCGAAAAATAACACTGCGTAAATAGGTATTTTTTTAAAAAATTGAATATATACAAGGGATTGACACCCCTTGACACAAGATAAACTCTTAGTGCAATGGTCAAGGGGTGTCAAAATTTATACAAGGTTGCAAGTTCCATTCCCGATAGCAGCAAATTTTTTTATTTTGACACCCCTTTGTATAATTTATGGCTCCGCCACTGACAACAATGCAACCATGTGCCCAAATATCAACGGCTTTACCATGAATCCCATGAGCTACAGATTCTAGGGAAGCATAAAGCAGGGTCCCTCTATGATGACCACACTTGTTAGAGCCTCTATCCCAGTAGTTATTTTTATTTATTTATACTTTCCTTTTTTTAATATAGTTAATTATATAATATCTATATTTATAAGTCAAATAAAGTAATCGATTAATTAAAAATTTAAGAATATTTTTTTTGTTAAAAATGTAGTTTATTAGAATGTTTTTTTTTGGTTAAAAAGGTAGTTTATTTTGTCGTAATAATGTCACTTTTAATTATTAATATTTTCGTTTTTTTATAGTAGCAATTTTTTTTTTAATTTTAAGATAACTTTAGACTCCAAAGTGAAACTACTTCCCAATTTGAATGAGTAGTTATTTTTTTAATATTTTGGTTTTTTAATATAGCTAATTATAATATAACTATATTTATTAATTCAAATAGAGTAACCAATTAATTCAAAATTTAAGAAGTTTTTTTAGTTAAAAAGTTAGTTTATTTTGTCTTAATATTGCTACTTGGCTTTTTGTGGTTATGTCACTTGTCTTAATAATGTGTTTTTGCCTCTCCTTTTATTATATACTAGTATACTTACTCGCGCGATGCGCGGATTGTCGTAAAAATGATTATAGTTCCATTGTATAAGTACAATTTATGAGGAAAAAATGATTATCCATATTCATATTCATATTCACATCATCATAAATAGTCCTAATAAAATTTGAATTTTTAGAAAAGATATGCAATGTTCTTCTAAACTACAAAAGTTTTGTAAAATGAACTTATCTTCTCTTTACTAACTAATGCAATTAGAGTATCAGTATCTCAACCAAAACCTGAAGTACCATAAAGTGAAACAATAGTATAACCATGAAAATGCTCGTATAAGGTTTCCCCACGATCATAAGCAAAAATTTGGAAAATAGTTGAAAAATTATACTGTTCATATCTTAACATTGTTTAGACAAATACAGCAAGCATAAACCAATTGCAAAAGTTTTGTAACCATTTTTAAAATATATAATCATGTTATTTCCTATTATCCGCCACTGCTTCATACCATTAAAATACTTTTTTTCCAATGATTTTATATAATTATTAACAAAAAAAAACGCATTAGGATTTAAAATTTACAAAAGCTTCTCTTTAGAATGCTTTTTAACCAATTATGTTGGCCATAGCGCTTTTTCAATTTTTAAATAGCGTAATAGTAGCTGTGCAAAATACATGCAATTAGGATGAATGTAAGAGTCATTCTAACTTAAATTTTCTCTACCTACGGAGTGGTTGGATAGCAAATTACAGCAATTGCATAGTTAGACACATTCCAAAACATATAATTGTTGCTAATATTTCCTACAAATAATTAGTTTTGGTTTGTTTTTATTTTGAAAGAGTAAATATGCAATGTTTGAGCAAACTATCAAATGCATTACATTAATGTTTAAAAAAAAAGGATTGAGGTTGTACATAGTTTTGTATTTTTTCACTGAAATGGTATGATGCAAGAACATGACCCTCTTGTATAAACATGCCTTCAATGTCATCATATTGAATAATAAAAGTTTTCCAGCAGCAGCTCATGACATTACATAGGAGTAATTCTTTACAAGGGGCTATGGAATGAACAACCTCTTTCAAATTGATACCTGACACATCATTAGCCATAAGAAGATGACTGTTTGGTTGCCAATATTATGGAACAACATTACAATGTGGCCTTCAAGACCCCAAGACATTTGATAAATTCGTTTGCATATTTTGAATAAAAATATGTAGCTAAGACAACTGTTAGTTAATACTTATTACCTTACCACTTGGATTTGCTCATTACGGGCTCACTTCCCCATTTTTTGAGTACGATTTGAACAAAGTGGCAGGACACAACAACAGAATTTGTATAATGAAGTCATTCAACTTAAATACAAGTGCTAATTAAAGGATTACATGTTGAATCACACTACAGAAGAAGTGGACAGAAATGAGAAAATGCATATTGTTACTTAAATCTGAGCTATCAGGCAGGGTAACCGTCATGTATTTATCTAATATTCGTATCTGCGTTTTGTATTTTTTTTTATCACGTCAGCAGATAAGTTTCTATGCAACACTTCATGTACTTGGTCCCCTAGGGAGAGGACCATAAACACTTCCAGCACAATTGTTGTAGTGAATAATTGATGTTGCCGTTAGCACTTGTGAAGTGAAATGCGTTGAGGCAACAATGTAATAGTCTAGCCCTGGTTGGTCCATTGTGACAAATATAGAATAATACTGACTCAAATGAATATCAATGGACTCATACGTATTCTGCAGGGTGTGAGTTCCTTCTACTTCAACCAAAACTATCTTGTCTTCCTGGATTCTAAAATTGATAGCTATTGTGAGGCCAACATGTGATTTCCGATTCTGTAAGTCCTTCCTGGAAAGTAAATTTATCCGAAAAATCCTTAGTGACTACAAAATAAAAGCAAGAAATGCACTGTTACCAAGAGTTGATGCAATTGATCCCCTTTATCAACTGTGAAAGGTGAACTATTTGATCTGCGACTGTTGTTTAGAAGGCCATCAGGAAATGGAACAGCACTTCCTCCATCTAAAATCGCCTTAAAATCCTGTGACATGTTCAAAAATATTGAGAGTCAGTTGATCAATCCATAAAATTTCTTAAGAGAATATTTACAAACGAATACTAATTAGTAAAAGATTGCGGATGATAGAAATTAGACTCATGCATATTCATGAAGTCCACATACCAAACGCGAACAATTATTTCCAAGGAAGAAAAAATAAGAAGTTTAATACAACCTTAAAGCAATTGGAAAGTATAAGCGTATAAACAAAATGTACCATATACGCGTGTCAGAGCGAAGTCGTAATGAAAACAAAGTTGCATTTACAATCAGCATTTTATGGCCAATAAGAGCGCAAATTATAGAAATAGATAAACTGTCGAATGATATAAAATGTAAAAAGATAAAACTTAGAGCCACAGTAGGACCTCACAACATGTACATGGAGCATTTAATCATGATTTGTATTGAGAATGACACACACAAAATACAGAATGAAAAAAGGTGTGGTGAAATCAGCAACCAAGTTGAATCCGATTGCAATGGACAAAATCAGATACTGTACGATGTTGTACTAAACCTTGAAGTTCCCTCTGCCTTTACCTTTCAATCCTCACAAGAAAATCAAGTAGAGCCTCCCTCCCACACAGCATCAACATGTATCTACGAATGTCCTCTGGTTGGGCATCCTCATGGTCAAGAACAGACCCTTCAGTCACACGATCTACTTGAGAACTAAGCCCAGTGGACTGTTGTTCACTTTGGCCACCAGGAGGTCCTATTTGTTGAGTAGTCATTTGAACACATTCATGCACAATTCTCACCCTTTCACACTCTGTCTCCCCCAGCCATTCACCTCTGGGACCACCGTTTCTCGGTTTCAAGGCCACAAGCAGATCATCATTTCGTTATGCCTATAGAGAGATATAGAAATTTTTGTCATGTCTTCAAAGGTGTAAAAAGCCAAAATGACAGATATTCATAACTAAGTTTAAAAAAATATTTGTATAAATTTACAGATAATCTGGACTTCAATTTTGTATATTTTGTAGCTCAAGAAGTAAACTTTTCAACGGCACAAGGGGATCATGTTTTCAACGTCTCTACGGAGAGATATAATTTTTTTAGTGAGGACGCGAAAATATGTATAAAGTACAATACCTGAAATTGTAATTCCATTATGTCATGTTCGACCCGAAGTTTATGCCGCCAAGCTAATAAAGAGTGCAGGATGTTAACACTAATGAAACACCAAAAAAGGGGAACAAAATCGGATTATAAACAGTAATGCGGGTTTATTACTGAAAATGAAAATCAAGTGTCATGGCTGGTTACATCAAAAGCTGAGATATTCCATATAGACCAAATAGCAATGTCACGACCCCAAATTCCGATCGTGATGGCGCCCAACATGACTGCTAGGCAAGCCCGACCATTTGCTCACTCAACCCGATTATGAAGTTCAAAATCAACTATTTGAATATCATTTAAATAAATAAAAAATCATAATGAATAGCCTCCCAAAGATCTGGGTGTCATGAGTCTAGAGCCTCTAACAATACAGAGTAATAAAACTCCATTCTACAAATGATCAAAACTACGGAAAATAATAAAGAAATAGGGAAGGAGTCGGGTCCTGCGGACGTCAGGCAGCTACCTCGACAACTCCGATAAAACTCTAAGGCAGCAACTAGCTCAGCTACGCTCCCAAAATACCTGAATCTGCACACATGGTGCAGGGAGTAAAGTGAGTACTTCCAACTCAGCGGTAATAAGAGTAAATAATGATGAGAAGAAAGAAACCACACAAAGTACAATCTCATGCTATAAAATAGATAATTATCTTTTAAACTGCAGTAGACTTTCATGGTATTCCTTTATAACATATCTAACTAGATTTTGAAGTCTCTTTTTAACATCTCTTCTTTCATTATTAACAGTTCAATACCTGGGTACAACATCAAACAGTGCAAGTCTGCACTCAAGTCAGCCCTTTGGGCTCAGCACTCCTTAACAAATTCCACCAGTGTATCTGGTCAACAAGGCAAATAACATATATATGCCAGCAATGTATGAGTGCTAAATGTCATGTCACTTAGTACAAGTAGAACCAATGCATGAATGCAATGCACATGACGCTGTGGCGTACAGCCCGATCCATTTGGGCGCTCGACGCTCACTGTGGGGGGTTCAGACTCCGGAGGGGCTCCTACAGCCCAAGCGCAATATCA
>MU714252.1:40070-51944 GCA_026770625.1 Nicotiana glauca
CTGTGGCGTACAGCCCGATCCATTTGGGCGCTCGACGCTCACTGTGGGGGGTTCAGACTCCGGAGGGGCTCCTACAGCCCAAGCGCAATATCAATATCACTCCCGCTGCGGCGTGCAGCCCGATCCATGTATAGTCATGAATGCACATAAGCCTCTTGGACATTAATCACATAGCAATTTTCAGCTAAAATATCAATTAAACATCAGTTAAGTTTTCAAATCTTAGAAAGATGGCTGAGTTCGCAAAATACCATTTTTAAAACCTTAGACTGAGATGAAAATATGCACAGTATTGCGAAGACAGTGATACCAATCCCTGAAGCATTCAAATATTCGGCACGAAGCCCAAAACATGATAATCAATCGAGTTCATGATAATTAATATCTTTATTAGGGTGTCAATTCAATTTCAAGCAATTAGGTAGTGTTTTTATTAAGCGGGACGGACCAAGTCACAATCCCCAATGGCGCTCTACCCCACGCCCGTTATCCGATATGCAAGTCGCCTCAATACAGCACTATGATGTGCAAGTCCGGGGTTTACAAACCCTCAGGACATCATTTACATGTATTACCCACCTCGAACTGGCGAGAATTCTGGCCCGCGACGCCTTTGCCCCTCAAACTGGCCTCCACGCGCGTCCAATCTATCCAAAATCATAAGTAATACATCATAATATGCTAATGTTACATAACCCAATCGAAAGAACTCGAAAAATACTCAAAAACACGAAATTGGCAAAACCCGAGCCCCGGGCCCACATCCCGAAAAAATTCGAAATTTACATTTCTGGAATCCTCGTCTCGCCACGAGTCCGTACATACTAAGTACTCGCAATTCCGATATCGTTTGGTCCTTCAAATCATCATTTTATATTTTGGGAGATTTTACCAATTTTCTTCCCAAATTCCATCCCAAATCACAAATTAAATGATGGATTCAATGATATATTCATGTAATCTTTCCAAATCTAACTTAGAATTACTTACCCCGATAAATTTCTTGAAAAACCTTCGAAAAATCGCCAAAATCCGAGCTCTCTATGTCCAAAAATCAAATAAAACCCAAAACCTCGGATTTATAGAAGTAGCCCTAGATTTCAGCATGTGCGGCCGCACAAAAATGACCGCGGTCCGCGCCCAGGAAGTGCGGTCCGCACAAAAATGGCCGCGGCCGCGCAGCTTTGACTGTAGTGACAGGCTTCAGTATTTTGTCATAACTTTTGCTACATATATCCAAATTATAATATCTTTAGCTTTCTGGAAACTAGACACGAAGGGCTACAACTTTCGTTTTCGAATCACCTCCAAATTACCTGTATATTAAAAGATATGAGCTTCTGAAGTAGGGCCAGCAGGCAGAGATCATTGCGGCCGCGCCCCTTTTTGCGCGGTCCGCGCGACGCCTATTGCGGTCGCGCCCATTTGTTTGCAATCCGCACAGAACTCACCGCGGATGCACTTAATTTTTGTGCGGTCCGGGCGGGTGGGTTCCGAGGCCTGCAACCCATCTTACCTTCTACAACTGTGATTTTCGGCTTAAAACATCCCGGAACCTACCCGGAACTCACCCGAATTCTCGGGACTTCAAACCAATTGTACCAACACTTCCTATAACATCATTTAAACTTGCTCCAATCATCAAAACACATTCAACAGCACTAAAATCATTAAATTACCATGGATTCGAGCCTAAATTTATCAAATTCATCCAAAACTCACATTCGATCCGAAACCAAACCAAACGACGTCCGAATAACCTGAAATTTTGCAGACAAGTCTAAAATCACATAACGAAGCTACTGAAACTCTCAAAATTCCATTACGACTCCCGGATCAAAATATCACCTATCAATCGGAATCCGTCAAAATACTAACTTCGGCAAAATAGGCTAACTTCTTCACCGGACCTCCAAAATTACTTCCGATTGCGCTCCAAAGCCTTAAATCATCACCCGGAGCTAACCGAATCATCGGAATTCAATTCCAAGCCCTCTAACTCATAAGACAACATCCGGTTGACTTTTCCAACTTAAGCCTTCTTAAAAGGGACTAAGCGTCTCATTTCTTATCAAAATTACTCTAATTAAATTATAATGCACCCAATACCGATGATAAAATATAAAGCAATACAATAAGGGAAAATGGGGTGGTAATACCTAAGACGACGGGTCGGGTCGTCACAAGCAATCATCTGTTGTTGAAAATCAGAAAGTTTGTGACAATCACAGTAATTAAATTTCTATTTTACATTGGACAAATGTCATTTAGAAAGATGTGCGCACTTCAGTTGGACAATAAGATTAACACTCTCTTAGTATTGGCATTCAAACATGACATTAGAGATATATGATTTTTTTTATGCAGCGCTCGCAACTCTAACATTAAATACATACATTTAGAAATAAACAAAATATGTGAAGAAGAAAACATGAAGATTTGATACTTAACAAAAGGGAGAAGTAAAAAAAACCTTTTAAGATAATTGCAAATGCGTGCTAACTATCTTGCAATGTAAGAAGTACTGTTACAGCAAGTTATAGCAAAATGTATTTGCAGTAGTTCATGATATAATAATTTTAAAGAATAAAAAACAGATTATATTTTTTTCCTAAACTAAAACATACCTATTAAAAATTTCAGGAATCTTGGTAACAACTCTTTTCCCAATTGATTTGTCAAACTTTGGAAGAAAAGTATTACATAAACCTAAAAATCCTACTTCATTACCTGTTTGGATGCAACAAGCAAACCTCCAATTCAATTGAATATGGTAATTTAGGCTTAAAGTGATCCGACATTACCCACATTCGAACTACTCTAACTTTAAGGTTCCATTACATTGAGTTGCCTGAAATTTATTTGATATCCTGAATTACTGTCGCCATGTATGCAAAGTAAATTAATAACAATGGTATATTGAGCAGATAAAATATGAAGTTAAAAATGTAAAGGACATAAATCCAATATATATAGATATGTAGATAAAATATGGTTTTTTGAATTGGAAGCACATGTTTGGGAGGTAAATCAATGGTGGGATAAAGGCGAGGTTTTGGTAGCAGCACCACTAAGGCAGTTTTTATAAATTGCATTACATATACATTAAGGGATAATGCGACGGTTTTGGGGGCAGTAGCAGTAAGGCAAAATGTGGAAATTATATGTGAGTGTGGGAATTATGTGAGAAACACAAAATGCTTCATAATAGAAATCTGAAGTTCTTTTCGTTTCTCTTTATTCTTCTCAATAATTCAAAAGTGATCAACAGTGG
Organism: Nicotiana glauca; assembly: GCA_026770625.1. NCBI lineage: Eukaryota > Viridiplantae > Streptophyta > Magnoliopsida > Solanales > Solanaceae > Nicotiana > Nicotiana glauca. Next base: position 43,345 of record MU714252.1, read on the forward strand.
ATGTTTTATCATCTCCTATTCACTCATGCTTGTACTTACTTATCTAATTTGCAAATTCAGATTTAAAACTTATACTCACTTTTAGACTTGTGAACATACACAATAAGATTACCGTCCCTCTGTGATTCACAACAATAATCAACTCCTCGTGCTTCTTCACAAATGCGATGTAAGAAGTCTCTTCAATCCATGTTATGGAAAATCCTGACAGATCTGTGTTTGAAACATTTTATGAAATATTAATTTATATATAAAATAGAGAATTGGAGAAGTATATAAAAAAAAGAACAGAAAAGTAAACTGTACCTATTACATGTTTTACATATCTTATGAAAAGCCATTGTTGAACTTGGTAAATGAAACTCAGGAAAAAAATTAGTACTTAAACCTCAAAAAAGACAATGATTATCTTTCGAGTGTCAGACTAAATTTCGAAAAACTTCTTTAAAAATAACATTTGTAGCTTCAGTAGTTATTTGCCCATCATCATCACAAACCAAAATTTTTAATCCCTTTCTGCTCGTCACCCGAGGAAGAGCAACATATAGTTGTCCATGTGTAAACACTGGTTTCTTCAAAAATAATCCAACATGAGACAATGACTGTCCTTGACTTTTGTTGATTGTCATGGAAAAAGAAACAATGGTTGGAAATTGTCTTCACTGGAACTTAAATGGAATTCTAGCATCTGATGGAGTCAATGTCATTCTTAGAATAAACATTTTTTGTCCGGCCATTTGTCCTGCTAACACCTTGGCTTCAATAACTTGATTTTCAAGTTTAGTTATGATCTACCTTATTCCATTACATAATCCTACTGACTGATCAATATTTCTTAATAACATTACTGGAATGCCAACCTTTAGAGTAAGAGCATGATTTGGAACTCCAGAACATTTAATTGTATTTAAGAATTCAGGAGTGTGGACATATTTCAGTGCTGAATAAGTATTGTCAGAGCTGCAGATTGTATCGAAACTTAAATATGATTTCTCATAACTTTGATTAAGAGAAATCATATATTCATTGATTGATTCGACCATATCAAGAGTTGGAGTAAGAATGGCTCTTTGTTGGAGGTATTTGATATCATTGCAACGACTGTTGAAATCTGGATATGTACTTTCTACAATTGCAGATGTTGGATCAACGGATTGTTTTATCAAAAGATCATCTGGTATTTGGACTTTTTCATTGCCCTCAACAGAAGTACCAACTATACCATCGCCAATTGCCAAAATCCAATCTGAAAAAATTCTCAACTCATATAGATGTGTCCCTATTTCATTACCTTGCAATCTCATATTCTTTGTTAACTTTAAGAGTTGACAGTGAGGCCACAACTAAAAAGAATTAACATTAACATATAGAGAAGCATTAACAATATCTTATCTAATACCTTTTGGAATGACCGGTAATATTTGTCTAAAGTCACCACCAAGAACAATTGTTTTACCTCCAAATGGTCGGTGTAAATTGGATGCATCTTTAAACGTTAGAATATCTCGTAAAGTTTTATAAAGAGCTTCAAAACAATATCTATGCATCATGGGTGCCTCATCCCAAATAATCAAATTTGCCTTAATAATTAAATTTGCTAAAGGAGTACCTTGCTTGATATTACATATTGAATCTTCAGTAACATTTAGAGGAATCACAAATCTTGAATGAGCTGTTCGACCACCTGGTAATAACAAAGATGTAATCCCGCTAGATGCAACAGTTAACACAATATCTCCTCTAGATCTTAAGGCGGAAGATAGAGTTCTCCAAATAAAAGTCTTGCATGTTCCTCCAAAACCATATAAAAAGAAAAATCCACCTTTTTCTTCATTCACATCTCTTATTATTTTTTCATAAACAGACTTTTGCTCATCTGTCAAATTCTTTACTAATTGTTGATGTTCCTCTGCCAAAGCGCGTTTATTATAACGCAATTCATCCCGTATTAATCTATTACTGTTTTCAATTTCATCCGTATTATAAACAGGCCTTGGCATTATTGGAAAATCCTAGAAACTTCTTCCACAACCTTTCAAAAAATTATCAAGCTTTTGCAAACAGCGATTTTTTAATTCTTCATTTGTTAGGTGAGCTTCTGAAATAATATAAAAATATAAAATAGTTAAATACAATTAGATTGTAAACTTTAATTTAGCCTTATAAAAAAATTAATAAGATTAAGGAAAAACTATAGTGGTCAAAAGTAGTTTACATTATTTTTAAGTATATTAAACGTACATAGAATTTGATGTAATAATATAGTCCAAACAATGTGCTATATTATATTTTTAAAATTTGTTAATAATGTGAATATGCAATTTATTATTCATAATGTATCCAAAAAAATAAGTTTTTAGATTAATAAAAAGTTAGTCGAAGTATTTTGAATTAATGTAAAGAATTGAAAAGAACGATTATTGCCTTTCCCAAAGGTTTAGGGCATTATATACAATGCATTAATTTTGAATTAGTATTTATGTCTTCGAATTGCATTATCTAGTACCAATATTATTCCAATCATCTTAACAGAACTATATTTTAAAAGACAACATAACCAAATATTATTTAACAAACATTAAGTTATTGAGTGAATTTTGTATGAAGTTGAAAAAAAACTTAAGATAATGAACAATTAGATTAATACGAATGAAGTAAGTAAAAAGAAAATTAAGTAATAAAGTTACGCAAATCGACAATCCTATATAAGTATCATATCATAAATCGAAATTGTAAGCATTAAAAAAAAATACCTGGGTGATCCAATATTCTTCTTTCTTCATGAAGAATATCTTCTGATAGTAAATGCAATGTTGCTTGCCAAACAACTTTTGGACGTGACATTGAATTTGATAAAAGTAGCATAGCAAATAATTGCCGAAGATATGATGTCGTTCCCCAATGACTTGCTTCCATTATAGCATCCACGTATTCCTTGTCATCATCTAATAAACCCAACGCATAACATGCATCTCTAAAAGTGTCATGATCAACCCCGTTGATTTTTTTTAAATCGTCATAACTTTTTGGACCTTTAATGATATTCAATAACAATCTAAGGTAATATTGCTCGCCAGAGCCAGGCGGGACAAAGAATATTCTCCCAATAGAAAATCCAGATGTTCTTCTTTTTTCCCATCTTTTTAATTTTTGTTTCCACACAAACTTTAGAGGAAATTCTGCATAAGTTAATTCTCTTGCTTCAGGAAATATCTTATTAGCTTCAAACCAACTTAAAAACATAGATTCCTTTACAGTTGGTCTATTGACAACATCATCTATTGGATCATCATCAGAAAATATGACCATCTGATTATTTGGTAGGTGAAAAGATAGCCTTTCAACCGGTGGTTCTCTAGGTGTATTGGGAATTTGGAAATTCTCCAAGCAGCTTCACAAGGTGATATGTATCGGCAATCACAATACATATTTATTTCATTAACGACCCCCGATTCTTCATTATTTACACTTTGAGAAAAAGCTGCGGTGACACGGTCATTACCTTTATTTACATACTTAAATAAGTATTTAATGGATCGTGATTGATTACACCACTCCACGTTAATATGTGCACCATACTTCATTAATAAAAATCTATTATGTGGTAAAACATATCTATTATCCAACTCAATACCTACTCTGTATGCAGTTGTCACGGCCCTAGTTCACCAATTGTAAACACGTCATGACGGCACCTAGTCTTACCGACCAGGTAAGCCTAACACCTTGCGGAAGTAATATCATTTGCGGAAAATTTATAATCAAAACTAAATAACGGGAATAATGTATATAAATTGCCTCCTTGCACATACACTTTGACGCTTATCATTCTGAAACTATCCCAAAGACCCGAAAACCCACGGGCGACACAGGCTAAGAGAATCATAAGATACAACTCTAATATCCGAAAATGTCTAAACAACTGAATACATGAAATGGAACTGCTAACTACAGGATAGAGTAGAAGGAGACTCATCGGTCTGCGGACGCGGCAGATGTACCTCAAGTCTCCGAATATAGCACTTGGATCACTGGTAATGTGCTTGCCCAAAAGTACCTGGATCTGCACATGAAAAACATGCGCAGGAAGGGAATGAGTACACCACAACGGTACTTAGTAAGTGCCAAGCCTAACCTCGGTTGGGTAGTGACGAGGAAGGTCAGGGCCCTACTGAGAAAAATATAATAATCAGTATGATAATGAGGAGACAATATGAGTATAATCACAGCAGAAATCCAACAAGAAAATAAGTAAAACAGTAACAGAAAACAAACACAACCTATGAATCGAGATACAAGCCACAACCGGATATTTATCATCAGGGATCTCCTGGTATCCCGAGAATCTCTTGGTATCCTCAATAAATCGTTTGGGGATCTCTTGGTATCCCGAGGATCTCTTGGTATCCTCAATAAATCGTTTGGGGATCTCTTGGTATCCCGAGGATCTCCTGGTATCCTCAATAGTAATTATAGGATCTCTTTGTATCCTTAATAATAATTCGGGGATCTCTTGGTATCCCGAGGATCTCTTGGTATCCTCAATAATAATTCTAGGATTTCTTGGTATCCTCAATAATAATTCGGGGATATCTTGGTATCCCGAGGATCTCCTGGTATCCTCAATAATAATTCTAGGATCTCTTTGTATCCTCAATAATAATTCGTTGACCTCTTGGTATCCCGAGGATCTCTTGGTATCCTCAATAATAATTCTAGGATCTCTTTGTATCCTCAATAAATAATCATTTCTGTGCTAGGGATCTCTTGGTATCCCGAGTATCTCTTGGTATCCTCAATAATAATTCTAGGATCTCTTTGTATCCTCAATAAATAATCATTTATGTTCCAGGGATCTCTTGGTACCCCGCACTCTCAGTCTTAGAATATAACACGTGCACGGGGATCTCCCAGGAATCTAACCCGTAGTCCCAAATATAAATATGCAGGGGGATCTCCGGGAATCTAACCCGTAGTCCGAAATATAAATATGCAGGGGGATCTCCCGGGAATCTAACCCGTAGTCCCAAATATAAATATGCAGGGGGATCTCCCGGGAATCTAACCCGTAGTCCCAAATATAAATATGCAGGGGGATCTCCCGGGAATCGAACCCATAGTACCAAATATAAATGTGCAGGGGGATCTCCCGGGAATCAAACCCGTAGTCCCAAAGTAAACAAACAAAGGGGGGAGCTCCCGGGAATCAAACCCGTAGTCCCAATGTAAATGGACAACCAAAATCAGAGAATATTTAGAAATTGAAGTATAACAATACAAAGCAACAAATAATTCTGGCCTAACATGCTCCACGTAATTTCAATTAAGGTAAATTAAGCAAATAAGCAATTTGGAGCAACTAACATACTTGTCTATATCGACACATGCTATAATAGCAAGTAGAATAAAGCAAATATGAAAGAAACTCGGTTCAAATATTTTAAGTAAAAATTCGGGGTTTCAATAATTAGCTCAAGTACGCGCTCCTCACCTTACGTACAAGGCATTCAATTACCAAATATCACATCCTAAGGGACAAAGTCCCCCACACAAGGTTAGACAAGCCACTTACCTTGATCAAGTGCAAGTCAACCTGAAATCGCGCTTTTGCCACGAGTATCCGACTCAAAATGGCTCAAATCTATTCAATTGCATTGCATATTGTAAATAATAATTCAAGTAATTTATTCTACAATTAAATTTTAAGCTAATACGCGAAATTATGTAAAATGACCAAAATGCCCCTCGGGCCCCACATTTCGGAACCGGGTAAAATTTAAATTTTCAGAAACCTCACACTCTTACGAGTCTAACCATACCAAATTTATCCAATTCCGACACCATTTGGTCCTTCAAATATTCATTTTATATTTTTGAAAGATTCCACAATTTTCTTCCCAAATTACATCTCAAATCACTAATTAAATGATGAATTCAATGGTAGATTCATCTACTCTAACCAAATCTGAGTTTGAATCACTTACCCCGATGAATTTCTTGAAAAACCTTCAAAAAATCGCAAAAATCCGAGCTCTATAGGTCAAAATATCAACTAAAACCCAAAACCTCGTATTTATGGAGTACCCCTCGGATTCTGACAGTGCTGACCGCACAAAAATGACCGCGGTCCGCGCCCAGGAAGTGCGGCCGCACAAAAATGGCCGCGGCCGCGCAGCTTTCGCTCTGCAGTGTCAGGCTTTAGTATTTCGGCCATAAGGTTTGCTACGGATGTCTACATTACGACTTCTTTAGCTTTCTGGAAACTAGACACGAAGGGCTACAACTTTTGTTTTTGAATCACCTCCAAATTTCTTATAGATCAAAAGATATGAGCTTCCGAAGTAGGACCAGCGATCTGCAGGTCTTCATGATCGCGGGCCGCGTCGCCTGACCGCGCCCAGCGCTAGACCCGCGCTAATAGGAGTGCGGTCCGCGCCCAAATGACAGCCCCATCCATTTTCTAAGTTCCGGGATGTCCGTACTCGCTCAAAACTCACCCGAAACACACCCGAGACCCCCGGGACCTCAACCAAAAGCACCAACGCATCTTAAACATTATACAAACTTGTTCCAATCATCAAAACACCTCGACTAACACTAAAATCATCGAATTACATCAAGTTCAAGCCTAAGTTCCTTTAAAACTTCCAAAATACACCTTCGGTCAAAAATCCAACCAAAACATGTCTGAATAACTTGAAATTTTGCACGCATATCCCAAATCATCTAACGAAGCTACAGCAACTTCCAGAATTCCGTTCCGACCTTTGGATCAAAATTTCACCTATCAACCGGAATTCGACAAAATACTAACTTTCGGCATTTCTAGCCTAAATGAGCTATGGACTCCCAAAATACATTCCGAACACGCTCCCAACACCGAAATCACTTAACGGAGCTAACGGAACCATCAGATTTCTATTCTGAGGTCGTCTTCACACTGCTCTGAATACGGACCATTTTTCAACTATTAAGCTCTCATTTAGGGACTAAGTGTCCCAGAATACTCTGAATCCTAATACCGAACATCCCGGCAAACCAAAATAACAGAAAGGGACTTAGGGGAAACAGTTAATAGGAAATCGGGGCGTAAATTCTAAAAACGACCGACCGGGTCATTACATCCTCCCACACTTAAACATTCGTTCGTCCTCGAACGAGCATAAAGAACATACCTGAAGTAGTGAAAAGATGAGGGTATAGGCTGCGCATATCCCGTTCGGTCTCCCAAGTCACCTCATCGGCCGACTGACCCAGCCATTGAACCTTTACTGAGGCAATGCTCTTTGACCTCAACTTTTTGATCTGTCTATCCAATATAGCCACTGGCTCCTTGTCCAATTGAACTGAGCTGAAATCCAACACATGCGAAGGGTTTCCGTAATACCTCTAGAGCATCGAAACCTAAAATATCGGATGAACTCCTGCCAAGATAGGAGTTAGGCCAAGGTCATAAGCAGCTTTTCCAACATGCTTCAATACCTCAAAATGGTAAATAAACCTCAGACTCAATTTCCCTTTATTCCCAATTCTAATGACGCCCTTCATAGGCGAGACCCGAATCAGAACCCGCTCGCCAACCATATATGAAACATCACAACCCTTTCTGTCCGCGTGACCCTTCTGAGTCAATCTAGTCATAGGAGCTGCAATCGATGAAAACCCTTCCACAAAATGACGGTAGTAACCCGCCAAGCCAAGGAAACTACGAATCTCTGTAGCTGAGGAGAGTTTAGGCCAACTCTACACTGCCTCTACGTTCTTCGGATCTACCCGATTACACTCACTTGATACCACGTGACCTAAGAATTCCACGAAATTCAACAAGAACTTACATTTTGAAAACTTTGCATATATTTTCTTTTCTTTCATAGTCTGAAGCACTGTCCTCAGGTGCTGCTCATGATTTTGCCGACTCCGAGAATACACCAAAATTTCATCAATAAAGACAATAACAAAGAGTAAATATATTGCCGAAATACTCCGTGCATCAAACGCACAAAACTGCTGGGGCATTGGTCAGCCCAAATGACATACATGGAACTCATAATGATCATATTGTGTTCTGAAAGCAATCTTCAGGATAGCTGGTTCCTTAACCTTCAATAGATGGTAACCTGAGCATAAGTTAATCTTAGAAAATACATGTGCGCCCTTAAATTAGTCAAACAGATAATCAATAAGAGGCAAGGATAACAGTTCTTCAGTGTAGCCTTGTTCAACTGGCGGTAATCAATACACATACGCATAGAACCATCTTTTTTTTTCTTTACAAATAACACAGGAGCACCCCAAGTGATACACTAGGCCAAAATAAAACTCTTTTCAAAAAGAAATTCCTATAACTGATCCTTCAACTTAACTGAAGGTTTCACCTCATCCTTAGTCCATAACCTTAGGACAAGACCCAGATTCAACATCTAACATTCATCATAGGGCCTGAATTCCACATTGTCACACTACATTAGCCTTATTTCAATATACTTCAACTTTTAATAGCGCTTAATTACTCCGAAATTATTTTCTTCAGGATGTTACACTCTCCCCCACTTAGGGTCATTCGTCCTCAAATACACAACGTAACCTATCTCTTTCTTCGC
>MU714259.1:0-22814 GCA_026770625.1 Nicotiana glauca
TGTAAATCAATTAGGACTTTTTCTTCTTTCATTGTTAGAGACAAACAAAAAAAATAGAAAAAATGTAGTCACTTTGATCGTCCTTTTAAAATAAATGAGACGAGACTCGCCAAATAAAATACAAATTACGGGGCCCTCATAAATATATATATTAAAATACTTACACTCCGGGATGGGCTGTTTAGCGAATTGCACGGCCTTCCCCAAAATAATAACACGCTAGACTCTTTAAGCACGTATTTTAATAACATTACCTCCCTAAACTTGGGTGCACATTTATGTGACCTAAATCCAAATCTCAACGGAATCGAAATATGTCGATAACCACAGGTACATTGATGTGACGTGGTTCGAGATACGTTTTCACAACGTTATAATTCTTTTGTTAAATTAATAATAATAATAATAATAATATTAAAAGCGGTTGAAAGTTAAAAGTGGCACATAAGTTGTAACATGTTTTATAAATCAGATAAATAAGCCGAATACGACAGTTGAGCGACCGTGCTAGAACCACGGAACTCGGGAATGCCTAACACCTTCTCCCGGGTTAACAGAATTCCTTATCCGGATTTCTGGTACGCAGACTGTTATACAGAGTCAATCTTTTCCTCGATTCGGGATTCAAATCGGTGACTTGGGACACCATAAATCTCCCAAGTGGAGACTCTGAATCTCTTAATAAACGAATCCCGTTTCGATTGTCCTTTAATTGAAAAAAACTCCCTTTACCACGCCCTTCGCGGGGTGCGGTAGCGCCAAAAGGAGGTGTGACAGATGTTAATTAGTATTTTGGCAAGTTAATTTGGTTCCATGATTTAATTCAAGATTTTTAGAATTTTAGTTTTATTAATTAGGAAATAAAAGAAAAGAGAACAAAAATGAGAAAATAAAAAAATTGTGCTAGTTTTGATTTCAGCAGCCCAAACAAAACCAGCCCAAGACTCACCCCAGTCCGGTCCGTCCCAGGCGCACGTCCAAACAACGTCGTTTGGGCACGTAAAATTTGAATCGTTGATTTAAATTGATCAAGGGTCCAGATTGTCCACCCTAATCCATTACCGACCCAAGACCCAAACCAGTCCAGCCCCACCCTGAAACCAAACGACCCCGTTTTATTAAGGAATTAATCACATCCTTTGGATTTCCATCATCCAACGGCTCTAATTAATTCCTTAATTTTGATATACCTAAAATCTAACCCTTACCCCCTCTCAAACCAAACCCCCCATAACCTTAGAGACGCCCCCGTGTAACACCACCACCCGCCGCCCACCGAAAATCGCCCACGGCGGCGGGCAACCTTCAAACAACCTCATCTTCACACCACAGCTTCCCCTCAACCTCCCCACTCCAATCCCGTGTCCACCTTCCTTCGAATCTAACCCGGTGGCCTCGAATCTCAATTTTAGTTAAGAACCCTAATCGCCGCCACAAGATCCCCGGTGGCGGCGCCACCTCCAAACCGCCCCACGCTCACACCCTTTGACCACTAGACCACCCTCCTTCCAAATACACACCTGGTTTCCCTCAAATGTTGGCCTAGGTCCTCAAATTTCAAATCTAAGACGAACCCTAAAATCCCAAAAATGGGCGAGTGGAAATATTGTCAAAAGATTGGGTCTATTTGGACTCAAAAATACACGAATAATGTCCAAGTGGACCAAAATTGGAGGAATTCGGAAAATATGAGCCGTGCTTTCTGTTGAATCGATGTAAGGTACATCTGTTTGCATTTCTTGTTTGTTTTAGTTGTTTTACTTCATTTTGTTCTTCCCCTACCCCTTTCTTCGATTTTCTTTTATTACTTTATAGGGTTGCCAATTCAGCTTGTATAGTCCGGTCATTTCTTGTTTGATCATATATGGTTATTGATTGAGAATTATTCATATGCTAGTTAATCAGTTATAAATTGGATTCTACTCAAAATGAATGTGCATATTTTAACTGAGGGTGTAAAACCTTGCTGATTCTAATTTTAGTTTGTGTTTGGATTTTGTTTAAACTTTTGTTTTTTTGATTAAGAATGTGATTTGTTTCTCTGATGTTCGATTCATCAATTAATTCACTATTAATGACAATCAGTCATATGTTTGATTTTGGATAGTTTCTAGTTAGAATTGATTCTGATAATCTGTAGAGTTGATTAGAAAGGGTTTGTTGATAACAGGTGATTAACGGATAATTTAATAACAGGGGGTAAGGGTAATCTGGAAGTTAAGTTTAAACAATTGAAGTGGAGGGACTTTTTAGGAAGGGGAATGGGCAGTACATATAATTAAAGAGAGTGAAGTCAGTAGAAAGGGTTCAATTGAGATTTGAAAAGGAACTCTCAATATTGGAAATCAGAGGCATGATGGGGTTAATGATAAAGATTGTAAATGCACATGGGAATGGGTAATGGAACCTGCTGTACAGTAGGATATGCACTACATTTTTTAACTTCAGAAGATTAAAAATAGAAAACTCCATGCCTAGACAATCCTTAGTGGAAATGACAACCATTAGGATTTAGTTTTTAAGCCAGGGCAGCCTGTCTCTGGACACAAGGGCTTCTCTTTCTGATAGGCCTATAAAACCAAAATGGCAGAACACAAAAGGAGGACATTTTGTTTAGAGAGACATTGAGAGAGTTAGCTAAGAGAAGAACACTGAATTCTTTGCCTGAAAAACTACTCCAAAATTGAGTCATTTTGTTCTGATTTCCTAGTTTTTCTTGTTAGCTTTAAACACTTAAAATCACCAAGTCATATCTGAGTTAAAGTGGATTGGATTTGGATTTGAAAAATTCTAGTTTGAAGCTATTGGTTTTGCTTATTGGCACTGTTGTATTGATGTTACATTGCTGCTGACTTCCTCTTTTTCTTCTTGTATTCCATTATCCAAGTACATCTTATATCATTCTCAAGTCCAGAAGTAAATTAAAGTGTTGCTTCATCTCTGAATTTATAAGATTACTGTATTTCCAGCGTATATGTTCATCTAAAAATGGAGAATTGGATTGTGGATAGTTAGATTGTTATGTGTGAATGTTTAGCACATTTTAGACATGGTTTGATTTTCGACTTGTATATAAACCTGGATTGTGTAATCCTGATTGTGTGGACTCTGAATATCTAGACTGTTATATATGTTAAATGCTACATCATAAATCAGTTAGTCACTTAGTCACTGTAGTTTTGTATTGAACTATTATAAGCGCAGCTTTAATTTTGGATCCAGTAGTTAAAAAAAATAAACATGTATAAAAAATGAGTAAATTCATAGTTCTATTAGGAGATCATGAGTCAGTGAATGATGTTCATTTGAATAACATGTTGAAGTATGATAGTAAACAATGTTAGTTTTCACATGTTAGTGGTTAATGTTAGTTTTAATAACAGCTCTCAAACACTGGATCGTTTCAATAATGGTAAAAACAAGTTCAAAAATTATGTATGTCATGTAGTTAAAAACGTGTAGGAATTTATTAGGTACCTCACCAAATTGGGTTGTATCTTTCTTTACCTTGCTACTGCACGTTTGGGCCCCAATCACACACAGACTGGGCCCAATTCCAGTTTCCCTAGCTTGTTAATGAGGCCTACATTGGAGCATGGAGCTGGCAACAGCCCAGCAAAATCACTGATTGTGCCTAGTTTGTATTTGGCCAAGTACAGGAGTCAAAGGCCCAAGAGTGGATAGTAATCACCAATAATGTACATTATGCTACTGGGCCAGTTTCGAGGCCCCAAAATCATTACAAATCCAAAACCCTTTAAATTATACTAGGAGTATAGGGAATTAATTCACAAAAAAATAAAATTGGGTTTCGAATTAGGTAGTGGGTTCAATCTAAAAGGGTCTTCCCTTTTGTTTGAATTCGGACTCGAATTCGAGGCCCAAATTTATAATTGTAAGTTAATTGGCCTTTTAGAGACAAATAATAAATAGAAAAATTGTAGTTCCTTTAAGTTAACCCTTAATAAAAAGTGAGATGAGCCTCGCCGAATAAAAATGCAAATTGCGGGATGGACTATTTAGCGAATTTCGCGGCCTTCCCCAAAATAATAATGCGATAGTCTCTTTAGGCGCGTGTTAATAATCTTACTTTCTTAAACTCGGGTGCACATTTATGTGACCCAAATCCAAATCTCAACGGAGTCAAGATATGTCAATAACCATGGGTACATTGATGTGACGTGGTTCAAGACGTATTTTCACGACGTTGCAATTTTCGTTAAAAAATAATAATAGAATCGGTTCAAAGTTAAAAGCACATCGGTAAAAACATGTACTAAAATCAAATAATTAAGCCAAATGTCACAGTTGAGCGACCGTGCTAGAACCACGGAACTCGAAAATGCCTAACACCTTCTCCCGGGTTAACAGAATTCCTTAGCCGGATTTCTGGTTCATAGACTGTAATACGGAGTCAATCTTTTCCTCGATTCGGTATTCAAACCGGTGACTTAGGACACCATAAATCTCCCAAGTGGCGACTCTGAATCTTTAATAACGAATCCTGTTTCGATTGTCCTTTAATTGGAAAAACTCCCTTTATCACACCCTTCGCGGGGTGTGGTAGCGAAAAAAGGAGATGTGACAGCTCTGGCGACTCTGCTGGGGAATAACTGACAAAACCCACAACTTCGGTTCAGGGTTTAAGAATTCGAGCTTATAATAATTGTTATGTTTAGCTTTATCTGATTTTTCTACATATTTTTCTGCTAAATGTGCTAAATGCTTTATCGCTTTGATATTATTTGAACTGTATATATAAACTGTGCCGAAACCTTTCTCTTCTCACCTCCAGGGATGTGCTTACTGGTTGAGACTCCCTGTTCTATTAGTGTCATACCTTGAAATAAGAAAAGGGCTCGGACAAGTTACAAAGCCGGACGATCTCGCGGGTCCCCGGTACGTAGCCCCCTCCCCGACTCGAGTTGTCCGCTCGGGTACACTGTCTAGAACACATACCCAGGTTTTTAACCTAGAATAACTTGACTTCATGCCGGATCCCTAGTAGGAACGCTTATTTGCATCACGTTGCATTTGACTTAAGGGACTCAACACAGGGGTTGGGTCCGTCTATGACAGGTAAACTGAAATGAAAAAGACCATCCTGGTGCATCCTGTTTGTTTTATGCATTTATTTGCTCCAGAGTTGCATGCTGACCGGCTTATGAAAATCAGGAATATTGGAAAATGGTGAAAAAAGGGAAAATGAGAAAAATAGCAGTGTAGAGAGATAACTACTTATTTTTTAGAAAAAAAAACCAATGCCTAAGTAGTGTCGAAACTCTGCCAAAATTTTGGGAAAATAAAAAAAGGAATGTTTTTTTTAATTTAATTTGATTTATTTGAAAAAAAAAGAGTCTTGTTTTCAAATTTAGTTCTATTGGGCGAACTACGCCGGTTTGATTCTCACAGGATGTGAGATACGTAGGCAACCCTCATCGGGTCCAATTTCCTTTTTTGCAAAAATAGCCACAAAAAAAAAAATGTGTCAAAAATTTTAATTTTCGTCATAAAAGTCGGGCGATACCATTTTTGCCAAAATAGCCGAATGTTCCCTAAAGGGACGCCGGAAGGCTAACTTTGCATGAATGACCGCTTTTGGTCAGGTTTTGATTTTTGACCCTCACAGCCTTAAAATCTTCATCCCCGAGGCGCTTAAAGGCCGTGTTTGCAATACCGGGTCATTTATTTTAATTCAGAAAACAAGAAAAAGAGTCTTGAATGAATTAGGTGATGCCGTTTGTCAAAAATAGTCGAATGTTCCCGACAGGGACGCCGGAAGGCTAACTTTGCATAAACGGCCACTTTTGGTCATTTTAGGCTTTTAGCCGGTTAACCCCTACAGCCTTAAAATCTTCGTCCCTGAAGTGCTGAAAGGCCGTGTTCGGAAAACCAATCTTTCTTTTCTATAAAATTGGGAAAAATGAAAAAATTAGTTTTATTTTTTAGTCAAATAAAGGTTTTTCTTTTTGTCTAAATCACCTTAATAAATGTGCAAAATGAGAACAAGTCGGAATTCATCTGGGGCTATTATAAACCGGGTCCCTTTGGGTTTGCGCATGTGGTGGAATGACTTAGGAGAATCAGGGCAATACATAGTCAAGTTATACTTGGGAGACCTTGTTGGGTTGCTGAATATTGATCCGAGAGGGGACATCATACAAGCGTTAATTTCATTCTGGGACCCAGCACACAATGTGTTTCATTTCTCAGACTTTGAGATTACACCGACACTAGAAGAATTGGCAGGGTACATCGGGGGCCCTAAAATTCCTATGAAAGAGCAGTATCTTATTGCGCCGAGAGCCATGACCATACACAGGTTCTTAGACACTGTGAAGATCCACAGAACGGTACACAACCCAGATTATCAGATGGATTTTGTACTTTGGCATTCATATACGACATATATGGTCATCTTGGAGGGTTCAACAATCCCGAGGGTAAAATGTGCAGTGGGGAAAAACTGCTGAAATGGGAAAGGCATAGGTGTATTACTTTTATGATAGCCTTTCTGGGTTTGCTGGTATTCCCTAGGAAAGACGGAAAAATTAATATACAAGTTGTTGGGGTCGTCAGCACTTTGCTCAAGCAAGACAACAGCACTCTGGCACCAATGATAATAACAGACATCTTCCGTGCTCTTACTGTTTGCAAAGCCGGAAGGGGTTTCTTTGAGGGTTGCAATGTATTGCTCTAAATGTGGATGATCGAACATTTGAGTCATCTCCCTCAGTTCATGAGCTACGGGTCATCTGAAAAGACTTGTATATAACAGTTTTTCACAAGGGTCGACGGGTTCAGTTTGCCATAAGGGGTCACTGAATGGGTAACTCTCCTGCGTTCCGTCTTTCCAAGCCAGATAGAATGGGCATTTGGGTGGTTACCCGTAAATGAAACCATATACATGTCAGCCGCTAAATCTCATTTGCTGCTGATGGGTCTCAAAAGTATTCAGCCATATGTGCCATACCGAGTATTGAGACAGTTGGGGCGGAGCCAAATAGTCCCAAAGGAAGAGGATCTCAGCGGCCAGGTGGTCAAAATTGGGCCCAGTTGGCAGTTCCCTAAAGCGGTAGTTCGGAAAATTTGGAATGAATGTCAAACCCTGAAAGTAGATACTTGTGTGCAGGATCGGGCCAAAGGCGAAGCGTCGCCAGAATAACTCGCATGGTACAGGAGAGAACTTGAGCACCATAGGCCAGCTAAAAAACCTCACGTCCAAGACTTCGCAAAATCCTCACAAGCGCAATGGGGTTGGTTGGCGAAAGAAGAAGGCTATCGGGTTGAAATTGAAAGTTGAAACAACAGGTTCGGGACTTGAAATATGAAAGTAGCTTGCAAGTTGATGCTGATACGGGAGAAAAGAACAGGTTGACCCAAGAAAACAAGGCCCTGAAAGCCCAAATCCGACGAGTCAGAATAGATGCCAACAACCAACAGAGAAATGAGGCCGACAAGAGGATGATAGCTGAGTTGAGAAGCCAGGTCATTGAAAGCTGAGAGCGTTTGGAAAGGGCAGAAGCTAGCATAGCAAGAATTTGATCCAGATGGCAAAAGGTACAGTAGCGCGAACAAAGCACCTACGGCAAGTGAAGAGGGATTATGGTTAAGAGAAACAAATTCCACTCTCAAAGAACTGGTCTTTAAACAAGCCCAAGATGCCAGAACTGACAGGAAGCGCTGCTATGATTTGATGGCACGAATGGAAGAACAAATGGATAAGTTCCAGGATTAACTCGCTGACAACGCTCAAGTGCTGGGAGCAAAGAATCAACGAATAGAACAACTGCTTATGGAAAGGGATAGAATCAGGGGTAGAATCGAAGAGATCGGGCACTACGTCACCATGAGGTGCCTAACATGTGAGGAAATACCCCGTACTACCCTCTTTGCTTCAGTCATGGGCTACGTCCATCAGATCATGGAAGAATTGAAAAGCTTGCAAAGGGGCCTTGCACCAAAGCCCGCGGAAGGGCCGAACGATGCCTCGTGGGCATCAAAATTCAAAGATTTAATGTATCCCTAGTCCAAGTATGTATTTGCTGTTTTTAAGAGTCTGTCGTCTGTCCGTGTGTTTCTCTTTTCACATCAAATTATGCTAGTAGTTCGGAGTCTGTATTTTGTTTTCCAAGTGGGTAGTTTGTAATAGAATGTTTCGGTAATGAAATGAATTTTCCAAAAATTGTTGTCTTTATTTTTCACTTGTGGAAGAACTACGCCCGGTCTGATTCATGCGGGGATATGATACGTAGGCAATCCCCATAAGATTCGATCACCACTAAAAATAAAAGAGAAAAGGCAAAGTGAATAAACGAAAAGAAAAGAGAGAAAAAGAAATAATGGAAGGTTTCAGAAATACTTCAAAGAGGCACAAATAAAGTAAGTCGGGATGATGCATGCGGTCGGAGCAAAAACATGTTAGAAATGGTTAAACTGCCTAAGAACATTGCATCCCCCAACGTGCAATTGCAATATGTGCTAAAATCCAACGCTGACAAGTTTGTTGTTTTTTCAATTTCAACCAGTTAGTTTGTTAAAGCGTATTGGCACCATACCATTATCAAACAAGATCTAAAGGGCCCATACCGAAAAGCATGACTAACTCAGAGAACAGTGTTGAGGAGGAAAAGACGGAAAGTCAGATGCTGAAAGAGGCAATGGAAAAAATGGAAAAAATGAGACAGGAGATGAATGAAATGCAGTTAGCCTTGGCTAGGGTACAAAAGGGCCCGAACCTCCCATTACTCCTACTCTCCCACTAGGACACACGCCGGAATACCCTCCCCACGGCCCTTCGACAAGCTTCCCAAGTCACCCCTACTATCAGGGAAGAAATCCCTATGATCCCCAAGCACCACCACCCAATCAGAACCTTCCCCCACCAAATGTCCCTGTTTTCGTGGCACCCCTACCAGCCACGTTACAAAGATCATCCTGTGAGCCGTTGTTTCAAGCTCACGATAACCAATATTACCCCCCTGAACCTACATTTAAAGCACCCGAGACACATGCCTATAATCCCCACTTTGAGGTCCCGGCAGAGATTGAAAAGCCGACCAAGAGCCCAGAGCAGGACGAAGTGCTTCGAAAATTTAAAAGTCTGGAGCATTCCTTCAGGAACATGCACGTGTTAGGCAACCAGGTCGGCGTGGCCTACAAGGACCTGTGTCTTTTTCCTGATGTTCAATTGCCGGCAGGGTTCAAGATGCCAAAATTTGATCTATACGAGGGGCACGGTGATCCAATGGCACATCTGCGAGGTTTTTGCAGCAAGATCAGAGGAGAAGGTGGTAAATATGAGTTGTTGATAGCTTACTTTGGTCAAAATCTAAGTGGGTCTACACTAGAATGGTACACAAGACAGGATCCGAGCAGGTGGTACACCTGGGATGATCTAGCACAAGCATTCGCATGTCACTTTCAGTACAACCTTGAGATCGTCCCTGACCGTCTCACATTGCTGAAACTTGAGAAGATGCCCGAGGAAAGCTTTCGAGAATCTGGGTTCCGGTGGAGAAAACAGACAACAAGAGTTGATCCTCCGATAAGGGAGGGGGAAATGGTAGACTACTTTTTGCAGACTCTAGAGCCAACTTACTTTGGTCACCTGGTGACGTCAGTTGGCAAATCTTTCAACGAGGTGGTAAAAATGGGCGGTATGATTGAAGAGGGACTTAAGTCCAATAAGATCCTGAGCTATTCGGCAATTAAAGCAACGACTCAGGCCATTCAGAGTGGCACGGGAGGTGCGCTCGGGAAGAAGAGAAGAAAAGAGGTCGCAACGGTAGAGGCAGGTAATTGGTCCAGATCGAGAGGTCCTTTCCCTCACTACCAATCCAGACCACATCACCCAAATTACCCACACACTCCAAATTACCCCCCACAACCCTACTACCTACCACAAGAACCACACTTCTTTATCCATCAAGCCCAGACATACACCCAGCCTCCGGCTCGCCCACAATGGCGCGCGCCAGCTCCCCAAAATACCTACCCACCTCCACAAAATACATATCCGCGTCCACAAAACACATATCCACCTCCGAGGGCCTATAGAAATCCTCTAGGTTCAGGGTTTCGGGGAAATCAAGCTTTCAAGAATGAGAATAAACAGAAATATACTCCGCTGGGAGAATCTTATACTGCCCTATTGCACAAATTGAGGTAGTTAGGCCTGTTGAATCCCATTTAGCCCAAATTGCCAAATCCCTTGCCTAGAAATCTTGATCCATCAGCGAGCTGTGAATATTGTTCAGGGGCTCCCGGACACGATACTGAGAAATGTTGGAAGTTGAAGAATGCCGTGCAAGAGCTTATTGATACAAATAGGATCGAGGTCCAGGCTCCAGAAACGCCAAACATTAATCAGAATTCGCTTACCGCGCACTATGAGACCCATATGATCGAACTAGCGCACAAGGGAGGGGAGATTAAGAAGCCCTCACAAACAGTGATGATGATCCGGGCCAGTGAAGCTAGTCCCGAAGAAAAGTCGACCAGTGGAAAAGCAGTAGTACAGTTGGAAAAGATAGATAGCAAGCCAGTGGTGGTGATGGGGAAGAGTTCGTCTGTTGCTGCAAAGAGGCCAGAGCCGTTCAAGGTAGTGCTGCAGGGAGTATCAAGCACACCTATGGTAGTTGTGAAGGGGGTCCACATAGAACTAGTTGTTATCAGGCCGGTAAAACAGTTGCCAATAATCAGCGAGAAAGTCGTGCCATGGAGCTACAGTAAAGCGATGGTAATATACAAGGGGAAGGAGGTTGTGGAAGAAATATGTGAGGCCCAGGGGTTAACTCGTTCGAGAAGGTGTTTTGCTCCCGTAGAGTTAAGAAGGTCCAACCCAGCGGTGATAAAGAAACCGTGACAGAGGAAGAGGCGGAGGAGTTTTTAAAGAAAATGAAGGCACAAGATTACTCCATTGTGGAGCAGTTGAGAAAGACCCCGACACAGATTTCGTTGTTGTCATTATTGATCCATTCCAGCGACCATTTCCAGGCACTGATGAAAATCCTGAACGAGGCCCATGTTCCGAATAAAATCTCTGTAAACCACTTGGAGAGGATAGTGCACAAAATCTTCGAAGTAAACCGAGTGACATTTTCTGATGATGAATTGCCGATAGAAGGTACAGAACACAACAAAGCCCTCTACTTGACCGTGAAATGTGAAGAATCAGTGGTCACTCGGGCATTGATTGATAACGGGTCGAGCGCCAATATCTGTCCTTTATCTACTCTGAATAAGCTAAAGGTTGATAATGATCGGATTCACAGGAACAACGTCTGCGTTCGAGGTTTTGATGGGAGTGGTACTGACACGGTGGGTAATATCATACTGGAATTGACCATTGGTCCAGTGGAATTCACCATGGAATTCCAAGTGATAGACGTGGCGGTATCATACAATCTTCTGTTGGGTTGACCCTGGATCCATGTCGCCAAAGCAGTGCCTTCTACAGTACACCAGATGGTAAAATTTGAGTGGGACAAGCAAGAGATAGTGGTGCACGGGGATGACGGTACAGGCACTATGGGAGATGCCATTGTGCCATTCATAGAAACTGACGATGACAAAGGCCCATGGGTTTACCAAGTTTTTGATGCGGTCTCAGTGGATAAAATTTCTGAGGGCGAAGACCTTCCACTTCCCAGAATCGCAGCTGCGACCTTCATGATAGCCTCGGAAATGTTAAACAGCGGGTTTGTACCCGGCAAAGGTTTGGGGGTTGATTTGCAAGGTATTATCCAGCCAGTTTCTTTGCCCAAGAATCTGAATACTTTTGGGTTGGGATTCAAGCCTACAGCAGCAGATGTGAGACGGACTCGAAAGTTGAAGAAAAGAGTTTGGGTTCTTCCCAAGCCGGTTCCGCATCTCTCTAGATCATTTGTCAGAGCAGGTATCAGAAAGTTGTCGGTCCCAAAAGTTCCCGGACCATTGATTGGGTCAGATGGAGATCTGGATCAAGGTTTTGAAAGGTTGTTTGCCGAAGTCAACGTGATAGAAGCTGGAGAAGGGTCCAGTAGGGCAGATATACAGTTTGTGGGGCCTAGGGCTAATGTCAACAATTGGACGACTACTCCCCTTCCTACCCGGAGGGAGTCTTGGTAGTGGGCTCTGATTTTTCTTTCTTGTGTTTCTGGATTATTCCAGGGTGTAATCCAGTTTTTGTTTTATTTTTGTATTCGACAAAAGTGTAAAACTCTGTTATCCCACATTGTAATAAAGTGAAGGTTTTCTCTTCTTATTTTTTTAATTTTGTTTTCTTCTTTTCTCTTTCTGAACAGTTCTTTTTATACTGGTTCTAATAACATGGCATGCACAACGGATCTTCAACCTAGTCTAAAAATCAATCTAATTCCGAACTAATTGTACAAGAGGTCGATTATGATGATGAATCGGAATACAATGAAGATGAAGCCTTTGAAGAGATAAACAGAGAATTAAGCCAGTTCGAAGAGAAACCTAAGCCTAATTTGAATGACACTGAAGCTATCAATTTAGGGGATGCCGACGATGTCAGGGAAACCAAAATAAGCATCCATATTGGACCAGATATCAGGGAAGAATTAATCAAAACACTCGTTGAATTCAAAGACATTTTTGCATGGTCGTATGATGACATGCCGGGCTTAAGCACCGATCTAGTGGTTCACAAATTGCCCACTGACCCGGCATGCCCTCCCGTCAAGCAGAAATTGAGGAAGTTCAAGACAGACATGAGTGTGAAGATTAAAGAAGAAGTAACCAAGCAGCTGCAGGCAAAGGTTATTCGGGTCACTCGATATCCTGATTGGTTGGCTAATGTGGTGCCAGTGCCGAAGAAAGATGGGAAGATTAGTATATGTGTCGATTACCGCAATCTAAACAGGGCAAGCCCAAAGGATAACTTTCCATTACCCAACATCCATATTTTGATCGACAATTGTGCCGAACGTGAGATCGGGTCTTTTGTGGATTGCTATGCTGGGTATCATCATGTTCTGATGGATGAAGAAGATGTGGAAAAGACGGGGTTCATTACGCCGTGGGGAACTTATTGCTACCGGGTAATGCCATTTGGTTTGAAGATTGCCAGGGCAACGTACTGTGTTTCATGACATGATACACAAAGAGATTAAGGTGTACGTAGATGATGTGATCATAAAATCCAAGCGTCAGGAAGACCACGTAGCAGACCTAAGGAAGTTTTTCCAAAGACTTCGAAGTTACGATATTAAGCTCAACCCGGCCAAATGTGCATTTGGTGTTCCATCCGGAAAATTGTTAGGATTTATTGTCAGTCGGCGAGGCATTGAGTTGGACCCATCAAAAATCAAATCCATCCAAGAATTGCCACCGCCGAAGAACAAAACAGAAGTAATGAGTCTATTGGGAAGGTTGAATTATATTAGCAGGTTCATCGCTCAACTCACGGCGACTTGTGAACCTATTTTTTGGCTACTGAAGAAAGATGCTACGATAGAGAATGTCAAGAAGAATTTGACCAAATCAAAGGGTATCTATCAAATCCACCTGTGTTGGTTCCACCTGAGCCGGGAAGACCATTGATTCTTTATCTGACGGTCCTGGAGAATTCGTTTGGTTGTGTACTGGGGCAACACGACATTACAGGAAGAAAGGAGCAAGCCATCTATTATCTCAGCAAGAAGTTTACAGTATATGAGGTCAAGTACACTCAACTTGAGAAGACATGTTGCGCCCTAACTTGGGTGGCACAAAAGCTGAAACATTATCTGTCATCATATACTACTTATCTCATTTTGCGCTTGGATCCACTGAAGTATATTTTCCAGAATCTTATGCCCACAGGGAGGTTAGCAAAATGGCAGATATTACTCATGGAATTCGATATCGTCTATATGACGAGGACGACCATGAAGGCCCAAGCATTGGCTGATCACTTAGCTGAGAATCCTGTTGACGAAGAATACGAGCCTTTAAGGACGTATTTTCCTGATGAAGAAGTGTTGCATATAGATGAGTTGGAATTGACCAAGCAACCAGGATGGAAGCTATTCTTTGATGGAGCCGCAAATGCGAAAGGAGTTGGAATAAGAGCGGTACTTATCTCTTAAACAGGACATCATTATCCTGTTACGGTTCAGCTACGCTTCTATTGTTCCAACAACATGGCTGAGTATGAGGCATGCATTTTGGGCTTATGGTTAGCTGCAGACATGAATGTCCAGGACGTATTGATCTTGGGAGACTCGGACCTCCTGGTGTATCAGATTCAAGGTGAATGGGAAATACGAGATATAAAGCTTATACCATATCGACAATGTTTGCATGATCTGAGCAAGCGATTTCGATCAGTGGAGTTCAGACACATCCCAAAAGTTCATAATGAGGTTGCCGATGCTTTGGACACCTTAGCATCGATGTTGCACCACCAAGACAAGATTCATGTCGACCCGTTGCATATTCAGGTTCGTGATCAGCACGCTTATTGTAACATGATAAAGGAAGAAGTGGATGGCGAGCCATGGTTCTATGATGTCAAATAATACCTTAGGCGGGGGGTATACCCGAAGCAGGTTATCGGAGATCAGAAAAGAGCCATTCAGCGATTGGCAAATGGATTTTTCCTCAATGGAGGAGTGTTGTACAAAAGAACACCAGATTTGGGTTTGCTGAGATGTATAGATGCAGGTCAAGCCACGACAGTGATGACAGAGGTACATGTTGGAGTTTGTGGGCCACATATGAGCGGATATGTATTGGCAAAGAAGATTCTTCGAGAAGGGTATTATTGGCTCACTATGGAGTGCGATTGTATCAGTTTCATGCGAAAATGCCATTAGTGTCAGATACACGGAGATCTGATTCATTCTCCACCGATAGAATTACATACAATGTCAGCACCATGGCCATTTGTTGCATGGGGCATGGATGTCATTGGACCGATTGAGCCGGCAGCCTCTAACGGTCATAGGTTCATTCTGGTAACCATCGACTATTTCACCAAATGGGTTGAAGCTAAGACTTTCAAGTCGGTAACCAAGAAGGCAGTGGTGGATTTTGTTCATTCCCATATCATCTGTAGATTTGGGATCCCAAAGGTGATCATCACAGACAATGGTGCTAATCTTAACAATAGTTTGATGAAAGAAGTATGTCAACAGTTCAAGATTACGCACCGCAATTCCACCCCGTATCTGTCACACCTCATTTTTACGCGCCTAACCCGAGGGATAAAATGCAGGGAGTTTTTCCATTTAAAGTGACATTATTCGAAATGGGATTATTTGTTTATTTCATAGTCGCCACTTGCAATGAATTATGGTGTCCCAAGTCACCGATTTATTTAAATCCCAAATAGAGGAAATTTTCGACTTTCCAAATGAAGTCTGCGAACCAGAAATTCTAAGTAAGGAATTATGTTGACTTGAGGAAAGGTGTTAGGCACCCCCCGGATCCCGTGGTTCTAGCACGGTCGCTTAAACTGTTATAAATGGCTTAATATCTGATTTTAATACATGCTATCCTACAGTGCAATTTTAAAGATCATTTACTGCTTTATTATCATTTTTACAAGAATTGCGACGTCGTGAAAATACATCTCGAACCATGTCACATCAATGTACCCATGGCTATTGACATATCTTGACTCCGTCGAGATTTGGATTTGGGTCACATAAATGTACACCCGATTTTAGGAAGGTAAATTATTAAAAGAACGCGCCTAAAGCAACTACGCGTTTGCAACTTTGCAAGGGCCATGGAAATTCAGCTAATGGCACACCTCGATTCTAAAGATTAAAAAAAAAAAAATTATCCGAAGGGTCGTGGGTTATCTATTTTTTGCACTACGGCACACCTCGATTCTAATATTAAAGGGAGTTCGATCTAAAATTTTGAGGGCCATGAACTATTGGTGTTATTTAATATGGCATACATCAACTAATTAATGGGCCTAGTTAAAAGATTGAGAGACTAAAGGAGATTTCCAGTTTATTTTAAAAAGCAAATGTCTAAGCCTACCCATTTTTCTAGTTCCCTTATCACGTCAATCCCATGGTCCTTTTGATTCAAACTTAACTAGTGAAATAATGATTCAATCTCTTTCTTTTAACAAGATTCAGCCCCTGCTACAAAGCTCTAATATTTAAAATGAGAGAGTAGTAAAGCAAACATG
Source organism: Nicotiana glauca (assembly GCA_026770625.1). NCBI lineage: Eukaryota > Viridiplantae > Streptophyta > Magnoliopsida > Solanales > Solanaceae > Nicotiana > Nicotiana glauca. The sequence goes on from MU714259.1 coordinate 16,142, forward strand.
GCTGAACAATATTAGAAAATATTTTCAAAATAGTTGAATGATTATATCCTGTATCACATGTATCTTAAAGTGAACAAATGAATTCTTTTGATTAACAATCTGAGTGATTAAAATGACTATGAGACAGGTAATAATTAAATCTACTGTATGAACTTCATATTTCGCTTTTGAAATAATTCAAATCACACTCTACTAAACAATGGGTCTATTATGCTTTAAAATGATTTCTCCAAATAAAGAATTTGAATATTAATTCATCAAGACTAATTTCGGTTATGAATTTCCAGTTTTAAACAGTTCACAGTCGAACACCTAAGCTAGAATAATATACATGACACTAGTTACACTTTAGGGAATCCAATATGAGAAAAATAATCATCACTTCATTTCAATTCCCCAAAATCCAAGAGTTACAGGATATGTACCTGAAAAATGCAATATAAAAAGAGAAAGAGAGGTCAGCAACAGCTTTGCAACAGTGGGACAGCAATTCAAACAGGCCAAGAAAACCAACAGCTAAATCTGGAATCCCAGGATGAAACACAACCAATCGACCAAACAGAATATTGACTTGAACTGGCTTAATTTTAACTCGGAATCCAACCCAGTAAGTATTTGAAACCAAACCAATCAATACCACTCGAAAATAAACCCCAGAAGCTTAATAAAACAGTGGTGCCTTCTCCCTTTCTATGTCTAGTGTATTCAGGTTCTCTCTTCCTATTGCTCTCACTATCTATTCTCTCTCAGATTGTGTCTCTTTCTCCTGAAGGTTTTCTCTCCCAATTTCTGACTTTTCCAAAAAAAACCTCCCCTCAAACTGTTCTAAAATTTCTCTTATATAACCAAACTAAACTCTCCTTACAGCCTGTCAACTTATTTAAAAACTGATCAGATCCATGTTATTCCCTCTGTTTTCTTTCCACTTCAATTTGTCTAGGCATGGAACTTCTATTTTTTTAAACTTCTGGAGTTCAAAATGTAGTGAATATCCTACTGTACAGCAGGTGCCACTACCATTCTCATGTGCATTTTCAGCTTTTAATATTAAACTACTCTAATGGTCCAACACATGCTCAACTGGCAGTCCACTTAAACTAAGCTCTGAACTTTTATCAAAATTGCAGCTATAACCAATTCAATTTCCTAAATTCAGCTATAACCAATTCATACTTTAATTCAAACAATGATTCAGACCAAATTAAACAGTATTAATAATATTATTGTCACATTGTTCTAACAAACAAGCATATACAACTAATCGACGACATTTATTTAATCGATTAAAACATATATAATCGATAACAAATAATCGACATACAAACAGTGATTCACAGCTTTCGGACAAAACAGGGGAAATACGAAACTAATTATTCGACGATATTAATCGAATCGAATATGTATTCTCTAACAACCACAATTAACAACAAACAGAAACAAACAATCGACCAAATAAAAGGTCTTATGGAGAAGAACAGAACAGTTGACAAAAAACCGAAAAAAGATAAAAAATAACAAAACTAAACTAACAAGAAATATTAATAAATAAAAATAGAAGAAAAAGAAAAAGAAATACCTCAAAAAGGAAAAATCAGAAATCAAATGGACTTGGACCAATTTCGGACTTGGAACTTTTGAGGCCAAACGGACCTTAATCGAGTGTTCTCAACTGAGAACACTTCGACTAAGGTCAATTGGACAACCAAAAACTCTTCAATTTTGGACAGAAATCCAGGCTCGAGTTTTCTAGGGTTCTTGGGCTCGGATTGGGGTTCGAGTGGTTTGGGTTTGATTCGAACCAAACCAGAGGTGATTTGGGCACGAGGGAGGTCAGGAGGTGACAGGGTGTGAATTTGGGCTCGGTTGGGATAGGTTCATGTTTGGCTCGAATCTTCAAATGAAGATTCGAGAAGTTCCAGAAAGATTCGAGCCAAACGGTTTAAGGATTTGGGTTTGGGATGGTTAGAAGGTCTTAGGGTGTTAATTTGGCGGCCATCGGAGAAGGTGAGGTTTTCTGGCCAACCTTCGATTTAAGATTCGAAGAGTTGGGGCCTGATTCGAGGGGAGATATAGTGATGGTTGGAAAAGGGAGGTCGAGGTGAGTTTGTGGTGTAAAAATGGCGGAATTTGGCCTACCGGAACCGCCGTGAGGCGATTTCTGGTAGGCGGAGTCACGGTGGTCATGGGCGGAAGGTTCAGGGTCGTCTCTGAGAGAGACGATGGCTAAAGGGGGGTATGGCTTGGGGGCGTGGGGTAAGGGATTGAGGTTATATACCATGGGATGGATTTGATCCTGGCCGTTGGATCAAGCACGATCAACGGCCTGGATCAATCCACTTAAAGGAAACGATGGCGTTTGGTTAAATTGGGAGATTGGGTTGACCCGGGTGAAAATGGACCGGGTTATGGGGAAAGGTTGAGGTTGTTAGATCATTGAAAATGGACGGCTAAGATCAACTTGCTCAAAACGGCGTCGTTTCAATTATGCAAAGGCTGAACTGGACCGTTAGATCTGTTTGATCAACGGTCCAGATTTGAGGCTCAAAAACGACGTCGTTTGGACTGTCTCAGAGACGGACTGGGTCACTAGGACGTTTGGGCCTGGTTTTGGTTTGAAATTTTGGCCCAAATCCAATTTGCTTCATATTTTCAACTCTTTTCTTTTCTTCTTTTAATTAACAAATTAACAAAATTTCTAAAACAAATTGTAAAACCAAAATTAAATTACAAAAATATTAATTAATCCTTAACAACAGCTAACACACAAGTTAAAACATTTAATTAAAATAAGATCACACAATGGCACATTTAAATGACAAAAATAGAATAAAAATGCATATTTTGTGATTTTCCTTTTTTTTTAAAGACCAAATCAGGGTTTAATTAATTCCTAAATGCACAATTAACTCCAAAATATGCATGCAACGTATATTTTTGTATTTTCCATTAACTTAAACAAGATGAACACTCACAGACAAAAATGATTATCCACAATGTCGCGCAAAATTCTCAAAATTATACCCAAAGACAATTTGCTTTAATTTTTCGATTTCTTTTGGAGTAATTTTCGTGAAGCAAAAATCACGTGCTCACAGTATCGTCCCAAGGCGAATGGAGCGGTTGAAGCAGCCAACAAGAACGTAAAGAAGATATTGAGGAAGATGGTAGAAGGGTCCAGGCAATGGCATGAAAAGCTACCATTTGCATTGTTGGGTTATCGCACTACTGTTCGTACTTAGTAGGTGCAACTCCTTATTTGTTGGTATACGGAACTGAAGCAGTGATACCAGCAAAGGTTGAAATTCCGTCCCTCCGGATTGTTGCTGAGGCTGGGATTGATGACGATGAATGGATCAAGGCCCGATTGGAGCAGTTGAGCTTAATTGATGAAAAGAGATTGACAGCAGTATGTCATGGCCAATTGTATCAAAAGAGGATGGCAAGAGCATATAACAAGAAGGTGCGTCCCAGGAAATTTGAAGTGGGACAGCAGGTGCTGAAACGAATCCTGCCACATCAGGCCGAAGCGAAGGGCAAGTTCGCCCCGAACTGGCAAGGACCATTCATTGTGACCAGAGTGTTATCAAGTGGCACTTTATGTCTGACAGATGTCGAGGGAAGATGCATCGACATGGCCATCAATTCTGGCGCAGTCAAGAGATATTATGTGTAATTTCTTTGATTGTAATTGTTGTTTGTGTGTTTGTTTGTACTTGGCATTTATCGGAGAATGAAATGACGGAGGCAATTCTTTCTTCTATCCAAACACTTTAACCTTTGCTTCCCCTTTTGAGCCATATTTATTCTTTCATACCCCTCTCTTGGAATCACTAATAAAAACGAAAAAAAAAAGGAAAAAAAAAGGGAAAGAAAAGAAAGAAAAAATAATAACAAAAACAAAAAGGAAAGTCACAAGAAAAACAAAGGAATCAAGTGAACTACGTTCGACCTGATTCCTCAAAGAGGATACGTAGGCGCCTCATGGCTCGGTCAAAGTGTAACAAAAATAATTAAAAAAACCAAGCAAGAAAACTGGGGCAGAAGTTATGTTTTAAAATTTTGGAAAGAAGTTTGATTCCAAGAGTTGTAATGTTTTACCCATCGAAGTTATTTTGAATTTTGATATCCTTTTCTTTTACCCCCACACAAAAACCCATATTTGATGTCCAAAAAGACCTCCCGATCTGTATCCGAGAGGTGCCAAGTCAGGCAAATAAAAGCCGATAATACATTACCGACCCCCGACTGAAAGAGGATCATAAGCTGAAGGAATTGATAGCCAAAGAGAATTCCCAGTAGAGAGAATCTTATTGGTAACACTCCAATCCCCAGCTGAGAAAGAAAAATAAAATAAGAGAGTCTTATCGGTGAAAACCTTCACAGGTACCATAAGGCGACGAAAGCTGAGAGAAACAAAATGAGAGAGTCTTATGGTGAAAACCTTCACGGGCACCATAAGGCGATGGGAGTTGAGAAAAATGAGAGAGTCTTATTAGTGAAAACCCCTCGACGGGCACTATGAGGCGGCCAAATAAGATTGGCGGAAAGGATCCGCATTTGGCAAAGAATTGGGTGCCTGCTCATCCCCAGCAAAATGAGGTTGTCAGAAAGATAGATTGATAAATAGAATGGGTTGGTTAGATCCGAAATGCACGACATAACCATTGGGATCGGTTATAACATTCAGATAAGTTCTTTTCCTTTTTTCTTCCCCCAGCAGTTGTTCAGAAAGATTTTTTTTCCTATCTTCATCATTTTTCATTTCGTTTGTTTGAGATTTTTCAATAAGTAGTTTATTTTTTAGAAGGATTTTCAGAGCTTACTACCCGTTTACAATATGGTGCAAAGCAAAAATATGGATAGGACAGTCCCAAGATAATACAATGGGACGAGAAATACGTTTGTTGCAAGACCAAAATGATGGGTTGGTCTAGGATTTAGGGGAAAATATAGAGCGAAGGCGGGAAAACAACAGTTGAGAAATTTGTGAATAAGGATCATCGGGAAGAAGGAGCATTCACGACAGATTATCGACCAAGTCCCAAAAGGGTCGGACAACACAGAGTGGGGAAGGAAGAAAGGGAAAACTGTCCCCAGCAGGAATATCATCCCCCAACAAGTTTTGATAGTGCAATGGAACACATAGAAGGGAAAGGAGAAAAGGAAGAAAAATCATCCCCAACAGGAGTGACACGACCACTCACCACGTTTTAAACTAATAAAAAACTTTCTTTGATTTGAAGCAGGGAAAGGAAATGACATTGATGGTAGAAAGGCAGGCTACAGCCCACAAGGAAGATTATCAAATTGGGGCGGAAAATTTTCCTTTCATTTTGAAAATTTTCTGGAAGTCAGATATCCACTCGGAGAAGAAGAAAGATAACACCAGTCTTAAGGGAAGTGGTCCTTGAACCAGTGTTATCGCCATCAGTGTGGAAAGAAGCAAAATAACAAGTTTTAATGAAGGAGGTTGTATCCCCAGCGGACAGAACAAAAGGATAAAACTTGTGCTCAGTAAAAGCAGAAAGCCAGGGTCACCCCCCCAGCAATCTTCGGAAAAATGAAGCACCAGTTTTGAAGAAATGAAATTCCCCCAGCAGTATTATCACCAACAGGTAAGTAAATAATTCCCCAGCAGGTAAATCAATAATTCCCCAATAATGTCATCCCCAGCAATTGGCAGAAGAATGAAACACCAGTTCTGAGGGAAGCAGTTCTGGAGGAGGATAATTCAAGTTAGAAGGAAAACGGTTCAGGATGCAAGAAGGATGATGGCATTTAAATTTCAAGTGTTGAAGTTGGGAGCCCGCCCATATAACAGAGGAATACATTCCAGTCTTTAAATTTCAAGTGTTGAAGTTGGGAGCCCGCCCATATAACAGAGGAATACATTTCAGTCATTACATTTTAAAGCGTTGAAGTTGGGAGCCCGCCCATATAACAGAGGAATACATTTCAGTCTTTACATTTCAAGCGTTGAAGTTGGGATCCCGCCCATATATCAGAGGAACACATTCTAGTCTTTAAATTTCAAGTGTTGGAGTTGGGAGCCCGCCCATATAACAGAGGAATACATTTCAGTCATTACATTTTCAAGCGTTGAAGTTGGGAGCCCGCCCATATAACAGAGGAATACGTTCCAGTCTTTAAATTTCAAGTGTTGGAGTTGGGAACCCGCCCATATAACAGAGGAATACATTCCAGTCATTACAATTTCAACCGTTGAAGTTGGGAGCCCGCCCATATAACAGAGGAATACATTTCAATCTTTACATCTCAAGTGTTGAAGTTGGGAGCCCGCCCATATAACATAGGAATACATTCCAGTCTTTACATTTCAAGCGTTGAAGTTGGGAGCCCGCCCATACAACAGAGGAATACATTTCAGTCTTTACATTTCAAGAGTTGAAGTTGGGAGCCTGCCCATATAACAGAGGAATACATTCCAGTCTTTATATTTCAAGTATTGAAGTTGGGAGCCCACCCATATAATAGAGGAATACATTCCAGCCGTTACGTTTCAAGTATTGAAGTTGGGAACCCGCCCATACAACAAATGAATACATTTCAGTCTTTTTCAAGAGTTAAAGTTGGGATCCTGCCCATATAACAGAGGAATACATTTCAGTCTTTACATTTCAAGAGTTGAAGTTGGGAGCCCGCCCATATAACA
>MU714259.1:32750-45264 GCA_026770625.1 Nicotiana glauca
ATAATTATTTTTTTAAGAATAAAAATATGTGAGAAAGAGAAAGAAAAAGATTGGTAAAAGTCAATGCCATTGATGATTTTGCAAACATAAAGATCTAAAAATGGAATGTCAGATCGATCTTTTTACTCTTTGAAAATAAAATTTATGGTGGATAAAATTATAATTATGGTTAAATATTCAAAACAAGAGATGAACTAATATTTGAAATCTGAATCAATAGAAAATAAATTATTTTTTTATGCTTAGACCAAATAATCAAATCTTTCAATTAATTGTTTAGAAAGAGAATCCAATTCAATTATTTTTAAATTCATCATATGAGTAAAATTATTTTTCAAGTTAAAAAAAATCTTTGGGTACATATTTATTCCATAAAAAGAGCGTTAGAAACTAAAAAAATAGGTCACAAAGTAATAAAGATTAGTATAGTATTAAGGAGGCCATACAAGTGTATGAGGAAGCACAATCAAAACTAAATTCTCAACAAGAACAAGCTTTCAAGATTATATTATAAGAAATCGACTCTGGTATAGCGAGATTATCCTTTGTAGAAGCCTTCGGTGGAATCAAAATAATATTCCTATGTCATGCATTACTTGCAAATATCATATCAAGAAGCATGATACCGTTAGAAATAATAACAAGTAATATACCGATTTTAATATGAGGTTGTACAACTCACTTTAGATTTGATATACCTATTCAAACAACTGAAATAACCATTATAAATATATCAAAGCAGAGCAGTAGTGCTAAATTTGTAAGAAAAATAAAAATTGATAATATGGGATGAAGCGCTTATGATTAAGCGTCAAATGATCGAACCAATTGCCTAGAGTTTTAGAGATATATTGGATATCAATGAACCGTTTGGTGGAAAAGTAATAGTGTGGGAGGTAATTTTTGTCAAGTACTATCAGTAGTTCAAATATCGATGAAAGCAGAGACTGTAAAAGTTAGCTTGCTGAAATTATACTTATAGCTCAAATAAAAAAGATTCAAATAACAAAAAATATAAAAGTAAGAACAGACTTCTTGCTTCGTGTCGGAAACGAAGAAGAATATCCAATAAATAATGATTTGGTTCTTCCACAATACTTGGTTATCAGCCTCAATGGTAATAGTAGAGCATTTAATAAGGAAAATATTTCCATTATTAGATTAAAACGTAATTTGTGTAAATTACATGATAGAAATTAAAGAGCTATCTTGGCTAGCAGAAATGAATATATTGATCAACTAAATAAAATGTTGATTGCTATTTTATGATAAAAAAATATTTTTCAGTTTTGGCTCAATAGAAGATGATACCAACAATTACTACCAAGAAGAATACCTAAATACTTTTATACCAAATAATCTTCTGCCATACAAGTATGTTGTCAAGTGCACTATTTCTTACATATGTTAATGTCGCCATATATATAATAGATTAAGTTAAAACTACTCTTCCATTGTTTATAGGTTAATTTTAAAGAAAAATATGTTTGTTCGTCATATTACTAAAAACTTAGATCCGCTAAATAGCTTATGTAATAGTACACAGATGGTATATAGAAGTTTTGGCAATAACGTCATATATGCAAAACTTATGATACCGGTCAATGTACTTCTAAGTATGCGTTTATCCCCGAATTCAACTTTCGTCTTCTTATGCTAAAGAATATCCTTTTAAATTTGTGTATAAATAATTTTCAGTATTTTATGTTTTATAATTATTATAATAAATAAAGTACAAGGATAAACATTCTAAATATTGAACTATATTTACAAAAATATATTTTCTTGCACGAATAACTATATGTTGCATTTTCAAGAGGGATATCAATATTGATAACAAGAGTTATGCTTATGGCAGAGCAACCAAACACACACATAAAAAACATTAACTACAAAGAAGTCTTCGGTAAGATACCATCACATTAGATACCTTTAACCTACAATACATAATTATTTAATTAACATGACTAAATTGATCGTTCGTGTAAATTTCGATAATGCCTTTTCACATTTAAATTCAAGTATTATGCTAATGTAATACTAATATTTTTCGATATTTAGATAATTGATGTATTATTAAATATAAAAATTTTCTTATTAATTAATTAAATTTTCTTCCTTCATATAAATAAATGTTTAAATCATCGTGTGCCATTATTAACGTGCAACACACGTTTATAGATACTAGTATATATATATACACGCTAACAAATATTTTACTTTAGACACATGAATGATAATAATAGTTATATCATGGTCCATTAACTAATTAGATGCACATATCATCAATCTAAGTTGATTACTTCTTCAAGAATCGTTCTTAAAAATAATAACTTTGAGGAGCAATAATATTTGATGAGCTTTAATATCCCGATTGAGATTTGTGATTGTATGGCTTCCAGTTAATTAACTTTCTAGATCTTATAATAATATAGTTTAATTTTTGCATCAAATTAAATATGTGATAAGGTGATGCGGATACTAGACAATTTTTCACTTATAATAATTGGAAGTGGTAATACTTTAAAGCCTTATGATGACCGGATATAATAATGTCATTAATTGAGGGTAAGACGATGGGTTTAAGTCTCATAGCATTATAATGATCAGAGTTGGGTCCGAGTCCCAACTCATTATGGCCTAACATGCCTTTATATGGGTAAGACATTGGGTTTGAGTACCACTATATCATATCAATAATATATAATGACTAAAGAAAAATAATATATTTTTCCTAGAAAAGTCATAATTATTTTTCCACTTGATTTGCTCCATTCTTAAAGTGAATATGGTAGCTGGCATAATAAGTCTAAATAGAGACAAGTGGTTGACGAATGAATATTATTGTGACAAATGAAAAAATAATAATAGTCATTATTATGATAATTATAAAAGGGAGAACAATAATGGTTCTCAAAATATATCCTCAAAAACAAATAATAATAATAATAATAATAATAAAGCACATCGCTATGATTATACTCCATTCTTGAAAGAGAATGTGACTTGTGATAAATATTGAGAATGCATACTAATTCATGACGGTGAATGTGGCAATATGTGGTGAAAGTAATGAATAAAGACATGCAATGCATGATTGGATGAATACCACACAACTCACCTCTAAGAGAGGTTTGAGTGAAATAAATATAATAAATATTATTGTGTGGTTACATGAATATGTCATTCGTCGCTTACATATGATATGCCAAAAAAAATTATTTTGCCATGCCTTATAAAAGTTATTAAAGGCAAAATTAAAGCAAGAAATAATTTTGCTTATGATGAGTTTGACCATGATAATTATGATATGATTTTCTCCGTAAATGAGACATTCACCATATAGATAGTGTGATAAAAGATCTTGTAGTACAAAATTAATTAAGAGTTTCGGAAGAGCTAATTTGTTACTACTCGGATGAAATTATTTATTATATTGATATTGTAGTAAATCTCAAAAGAAACTTTGAGTTTCAAATATATCAACCAAAGTGGTTGGCATATTGAGACTATAAATGAAATGAAGATTGAATATATTTTATATTACTATAAGCATACCGGGTAAATATGAAAGGTTACCTGATTTATCTTCTATTTGAACTATACAAGTATAAGCATGATGATATAATCACAAGCCACAAGTAAACTAGAGGTTTACTTAAACAAGTATTAGTTGGTATCACCGGTTGGCCATCCCGGTTCAGTTTGATGCAAAAACTTAATTGAGAATTACATTGGCATATATTGAAGAATAGAAGATTCTTCGAGAATTCTCTTGTGCTCCTTATTCTCACGATATACCGGTTAAGGTTGGGATTGAAACCCTTGATTTTTGGGACGAATAAAGGGTGATAAATATATGGGCCCAGTCACCTGCCATGTGGATAGTTTACTATTATATGATTTTAATAGATGCATCTATGCTATGGTCACATGTGCATTTATTATCAACTTGCAGTTTGGTTTTTGCAAGATTGCTTGCTCAAATTATTAGAGCACATTTCTAAAATATTAATTATGATGATTTATCTTGATAATACTGGTTTAAATCCAAGTTGGTTTAGCAGAAATTGTACGCCTCCAATTATAGCTAAATCATTGGTTATGAGAACAAAACTCTCAAAAAAAAATTTGGTATGAGATGTATAATTTAATATACATCAGCACTTGTACGCATCTAGCCAAGTTATGAAAATTTCTCCCTATTACAATTGGTTCAGGGTCAGGAACCAAATAATTTCTATATAAAAATATGAATGTTCTATATGATTTAATTATGCCACCACAATACACATAAATAGGTTCCCAAAGAAAGTTGAAAAATGTGTTGGTGATCCCAACATTAGGGGGAGAAAATGGGCAGTTGAGAAAGTGATACGTGAAATGAATTATTATGCATACATATAAATCCTCATACAAGAAAATATGAACTTGAAGTTCAAGTTATAATTAATTTATAAATTATTGTCAGACGCGTTTACTGACCCAAAGCTAAATGTCATATTTCAGCTGCTAATGCTCCAAATAGAATAAAGTCTATGAGGGATAGAGTCTATGACACGCATAAAGCATAATAGACCAATCAGTTCCAAAGATTAAACTCCTTGAAGAAGGAGAGGGGCAAATGTTCAAGATGGTCATAATAACGAGGCAAGTGCTCTAGATCACCACGACATAACGCTTCGTAAAACCTCATGCGAAAGGCTCGGGTACCTGAAAATAATGAGATAAAGAGATCTGATTAAGTTATGTCTTTATTGTACAATAACTGAACCGATATAAAATGACCGTCGACGATGTTGTTAACATAATGTAGTGCTCAATATTATTAATATTGACGAGGATCTTAAGCTCAAATCTGTCATAAAATTTGGATAAGATAAATGATTGGCCAAATGAAAAATACGCAATGAAAATTGACTTCACTTGAAAAATATAAAGTTGGACGGAATCCCAATACATGAAAGTATAAATCCAATGGAGATAAATACATTCTTGTGCGAAAAATATCAAGTCGATAGACATAAAGACGACTTGTGTCACAAGAATATTTGTAAATATCCTGTGACATTGATTATATAGAGACATGTTCTCTTGTGGTAGATGTAGTCATTTAAGATTTTAATCTGGCAATACATGAAAAATTTGATATGCGTATAATGGAAATCATTGAAGGAATTAAATTGTTCTGAAGCATATAAAAATTTCCAAGAAATTTATTAAATAAGGCTTCAAAAATTCTTATACGGATTGAAACAATCGGGGTGTATGTGGTATAATCGCCCGAGAGAATACTTGTTGAAAGAAGGGTACAAGAATGATCCAATTTGTCAGTGTGTCTTTATAAAAAGGTATGGATCTGAATTTGTTATAATCACCGTGTATGTTAATGATTTAAATATCATTGAAACTCCTGGGGAGCTTCCAAAAACAGTAGACTATTTGAAGAAAGAATTTGAAATGAAATATCTTGGAAAGACAAAATATTATCTTGGTCTACAAATTTAGTATATGAAAGATGAAATATTTGTCCATCAATCAACATACAACGAAAAGATTTTAAAGTGATTCTATATGGATAAAATACATCCATTGAGTACACCGATGATTGTGAGATCACTTGATATAAAGAAAGATCCATTCCGACCTCATGAAAATGAGGAAGAACTTCATGATGCTGAAGTGTCATATCTTAGTGCAATTGGGGCATTAATGTATCTTGCCAATAATTCCCGACCAGATATAGCTTTCTCAGTAAGCTTATTGGCAAGATTTAGTTATTCGCCAACACAAAGACACTGGAATGGTATTAAACATATATTCAGATACATCCAAGGGACCATTAATATGAGTTTATTTTAGTCAAATAAATCCAAGTCATTATTGATTGGTTATGCAGATGTAGGATATTTGTCTGATCCACACAAAGATTGATCTCAGACATGCTATTTATTTACAAGTGTAGGTACAACCATATCATGACGTTCGACAAAACAAACTATGGTTGCTACTTCTTCAAATCATGCAGAGATAATAGTCATTCACGAAGCAAGTCGAGAATGCATTTGGTTGAGATCGATAACTCAACACATTCAACAAATATGTGGTATTTCTTCGAAAGAGAATATTCCAACAATATTGTATGAAGACAATGCTGCGTGCATAACTCAATTGAAAGGAGGATACATCAAAGGACATAAAACAAAACACATTTCACTGAAATTATTTTTCACTCATGATCTTCAAAAGAATGGTGAAATAGATGTACAACAAGTTCGTTCAAGTGATAATTTGGCTGATCTGTTCACTAACGCATTACCAACCTCAATATTTGAAAAGCTGATATATAAGATTGGAATGCGTCGTCTAAGAGACATTAAGTGATTTTTCTTCAGGGGGAGTAAATACACGTTGCACTCTTTTCCTTAACCAAGGTTTTGTCACACTGAGTTTTCCTTGTAAGGTTTTTAATGAGGCAGCAAGCAATGCATATTATAAATAAATATGTACATCCCAATATTTTTTTTGTAAGTTCTTAATGAGGCACATTATCTTACATGGACATCCAAGGATGTCTGGAGGGTTGTATTGTAGGAATTTGAGAAAATGAAAGAGAAAGATAGAACTTGGAGAGAAGGGGAGAGGGGAGAAAAAAAGGAAAAGAGTGTAACTAAATCGCTTAATTGAATGCATTAATAATGGATTGAGAGTCTTTTAAGATGAGATGTATATATTTTGTAAACAAAACTTGTATCGGTAAGGTAATTTACTAAACATGAACATTTATGGTGATAAAGTCTCCAATAATATATAGGAATAAAAAAATCCCTAAAAATTACATTATGTTCCCTCAACCAGTCTTCTGAAAATTGGATTATTGTTATGAAATAAAAGCAATTTAGTAAAATATGAACAAGAAATAAAAGCAATTTAGTAAAACATGAACAAGAAATAAAAGCAATTTAGTAAAACATGAACAAGAAATAGAGATAGAGGGAAGGAAGAAATTTTCTTCTTCAATTGTGTGTATTTTTCCATTGCAATTACATAGCCTTTTATAGGTATAAAAAGTAAAGATGATGGACATAAAATAGGAGATTTAATCTTTAAGCTATTCACAACACGGACATCCAATGTAGCATTCAATGTACAAATTATTCATAACACTCCTATGCTCTTCTTTTTATAGGAAACAATATGAAACAAATTGTTACAACCCTCCAGATTACTGGACGACGAATTAGTTTTGCACTTCAATTTTATCCTCCAATATCAAAAGATCTGCTAGGATATCATTGAAAGTGAAAACTTTAATTCTTTTATAGATGTGATAGTTCTATGTACATTATTCATGATATTTGAAAACTAAAGTTATTTTACTCATTTCTGATAGTGGTTTTTTACAATTTCTACTGAAATGGTATTCTTTTTCTAATTACAGACACTAGTGTCATTAAGTTTGGTTAAAGTAGTTAAATGTAGGTAAAAAGGAAGACAAATGCAACCTTATTGTCTTTTGTATATTTTGTATCTAATTTATACATAGTAAAAATAAATTTAATATAACCAATTATATATTATACAATTTATCGACACTTATCTATAACTTTCGCACATTATTTCTACCCAATTAAATACAACTCTAATAACATACAACTTAAATATAAATTTTATACAATATGTCTTTTGTATATTTTGTATCTGATTTATACATAGTAAAATAAATTTTATACAACTAATTATATATTATACAACTTATCTACAATTTTCATACATTATTTCTACTCAGTTATATACAACTTAAATATAATTTTATACAATGTTGTTCAACTTTTATACCAAAAATAAATATATATATATATATATATATAAAAAAAAACAACAGAATATAATTTTTTTACAATTTTGCTACAATTTCTGCAGTATAATGTATGTCATGTCTTCTTCTTCGAGTTTCAATATGAAATTCAACCAAAACCAAGTCTAATCTTCACCAAAACCCCTCAAAAATTGATATATAAACTCCAAACTACATTCCCAATTATTTGCAACAACACTCAATCCAAACAAATAATGATTTTTGAAAATCTAAATTCGAATACAAAATTTCAAAGCTTTTTAATGGCTGTCAATGGTGGAAGTGCTGCTCTCTTTTCCTTTGCTTTACATTACTAAAATTTGGGATTGAGAGATAGAGAGAGACGTAGAGAGAATTATCAATTCTTTGCAACAACATCCAATTCAAACAAACAATGTTTTTTGAAACCAAAATTCAAATTCAAATTCAAAGCTTTTTAATGATTGTCAATTGTGAAATTGTTGATCTCTTGTGCAAGATAAGGGGGTAGGGGATGTGGAAAGAGAAACGTGGGGGAGTGAAAGATATGTTAAAGTAATTTTAGGATACTAATTATTATCATTAATTCCCTTAAAATGTATATAAAATGTAATTATAGTAAAACTTGAGTAGGGAGGATAATATAGTTTCATATAGTGTATAGAAAAATAAAAATTCCTAATTATTTTATGTCTAAATTTGGTCATGATGTTTTGGGTTTCGAATATGAGTTGTAATCTTTTTTTCACATAATAGGAAAAACTAGTCAGTTTGTGTTGAAACAATGGCAAGAGCGTAATTTTTGTAAACAATATCGATATTTAAAGACACGAGCAAATAAACATATTATAGTAACAACAACATATTTTAGAAGAAAATATAACTTAGATACTTTGCTAAAAATCTCCTCAACATGCTTTCATTGTTAAATTACAGAATAAGAAGCTTTGTTATAGTTAAAATTTAAAAAGAATTTTTTCCGGTTTGATTTAAATGTTATTGTCACTATAATAGATGAAATAGACCACCAATCTATTGGTTTTTGTTTGGTCTTGCTAGTTGAAAGAGATGATTCAACCCTTGTTGACATCAAACTTTACACCGAAGAGAGGCTCAAAAAATTATTAAAAAAAAATGCAGCTACAAAGTTCGAACCACCATTCTAATACGGAGTAGTATCACTTGACCAGTAAACTAATGCAAATTTTCATGACAAGCAGTGTCATTTGCCTTATTTTATATAATTAATCTGTTTGGATTTCAATTGACTATGTATCAATATTTAATACAATTTTCCGGCTAAACGATGTCGGATGACTTCGCATAAGCCAAGTGCGTCCGTCCTTGAATAATGGGCTAAATTGTACAACAAACATTGATTCCAAATAATACTTCGAAGTTGAAATAATAAAATAATTTTTATGGCTAAGTTGATGTTGAAAAAAAGTTTGTTTAAACAATAAGTTTGTGATGTTAAAATTTGTGAGTGGAAACAAATATTTTATTTGAAATATTATTTCAAGCCACTATTTCAATATTTCACGTAAAGTTTAAAACTTAGCTCTTGTTTAGTCATAGATTTTGGCTACTTTTTTAATAACAAATTTAACAAATATTGTTTGTTCATGAAATATAATTGTTAGTATTCTGTATTCGAAAATATATTTAAAAAGATAGAAACAATCTAAAACCAGAAATGCAAAAGAACATAATTAATCTGAACCCACCGAAATTACAGTGTCTCTTTAATGAACTTAATCCCCTTCTAGTACCCGAGGTTTAGGATTATTTCCTCCAATAATAGAATGGATAACCTCATTGGTGTAGTGATACTTCAATCTCCAGTGACAACGAACGCAAAGAACAATATTAAATCACACTTACTGCTTTAATAATGCAGAAAGAAAAAGGAGAAATCAGAATTTTCGTAAGGAAAATCTGAAGAAAAGTTCATGTATTTATAGCCAAAAATGTCGGGTTATACCGAGAGTTACAACTCTTCATGTAAGGTTGCAACTCAAAATGACTGTTTTATAAAACGACCATTTATGCAAACCCCCAAATTCAAACTACAACGGAAAAATTAAAACGGAGAAAAATTGAATTACCTTTATAGTAACGGTCTAATTTGGATTAATTAATATTGCGTTAATATCAACAAATAAATTTGGTCCAAAAAATTAATCAATCAAAATTTTCGAAGCTGAAGTCGAGCCGATCGACGACGATAGCGCGAGGCTTGCCTTCTTCTCAACTCTTTAAGGAGTCGTTTGATAGGAGGTATTAGAAAAAACAATGCAAGCATTAGCTCTATGCATTTCTTCAACCTATGTGTAACTAATACTTGTATTAGTTATACATCACACTTGTTATTATGCTATGTATAAGTAATGCATAGAAAACCAAGGCATTAGTAATACCAAGGCTATTAATGCATGTATTAGTATGGTTAAAGACAAAATTATCCTTAAAGTCCCTTAAAGCTAGAGAATATGGAGGGCATTTTTCTAAACAACTATTTTTCTTAAAAATTATGCAATGCACTATATTATAATTTTAATACACCACATCAAATAATAGATTAGAAATAATATATGCATAACTAATGCTTACATTACTAATACACCTTAATCCGCACTATTCTTATACACCCTACCAAACTATCTTTAAAAGTTAGAAGAAGTGTAATTATATATTTAACCATCAAAACTATTTTTATCTTCCAATATGAGATACTATCCCTTTGTCAAAGAGAGAAATTCAAAATATTTTATTTTCCTGTTCACTCTATTTTAAGCTTTGAGAAGCTTAAACCCAACATATGGTCAGTTTTTGAAAAAAAAAAATCAAGTTCCCAAAAGCTGCGGGTGAAATTTTTTCTTTCGCTCTCAAAACTTCTAACTTTTTTTATTTTAACACAAGTTTAATTACTTAGTTTTCGACTTTCAGCCAACACTATGTCCAAACGGGAGAAATTTAAAAATAGTCAGATTTTCAAGTGGTCATTTAAATTTAGTCACTTTTCATGTAAAGATAAATTTGAACGAAAATACTGTTCAAAATCCAAAAAAATACTCTAGCATAATATGCTGGAGCTCCAGAATAATATGCCGGTCCAATATAATATATTGGAGTTTGGAGCACCAGTGCTCCAGTCTCCACAGTATATTATACTAGAGCCAACAAAGTATACCTGTCTAACATAATATAGTGGAAGTTCATACACAGGTGTACCGAGCTCTATTATATTACGCTGGACTGGTCCCTATTAAATAATGAGTATTTTTTATTGACTTGACAAATAGTAGCTATTTTTGAATGGCCATTCCCAAAACTATATTTTCTGTTCAATTAGTTATAAGCTTTCATCACAATTCCTTACTTATACAAATTAATTTTCAAAGTGAAATTCTTATCCAAACATAAATTTTCACAATCTTTCCTAACTTATACTTTAAATTTAAGTTTTTTATTTCAATCTCAACTCAAATAATGTTAGGCATATTTCATTCGAGTCAATTTCAAGGAGTATATAAGCCAACTCGCTTAACTTAACGTATTTTTCTTCAGTTCAGTAGCTCCCTGGGCACCAACTCAAGCTCTTTTCGCCATGGTACTCACTTTTCTCCATTGCTACACACACAAAAACACACACACAAACGCACAAAAATCTGACAATTTTCGTTAATGGCGTGGTATGCAGGATTACATTAAAACAGTAGTCCCTACGAACGTCTTCACCGAGCGTGGCTCCAATATCGTCGTCATCAATCCAGGTTCTGAAAACCCTAATTTCTCTCAATTTGACCTTTTTTATGTGTGAGTTAATTAATTGCTTAATCAGTTGGTAAATTATGTAGAAAAAATTTTGCACTGTCAATTTAGGTTCCGCAAATGTCAGAATTGGATTGGCTCATCAGGATACTCCATTCAATATACCTCATTGCATTTCCCGTCGCACTACTCAATTACCGAAACGAAATGTTCAAGATCAAGTAAGGCCAAATTTTGAATTTTTATACACGCTCTATCCTATTTTATGGGAGATACTTTCCTTTTTTTGGTTGGGAAAATGCATAAGTACCCTACCTATACTCGAATTCCCAACTACATACTTTTTCTTTGCGGAATCCTATTACCCCTAAAATTTTTTTAAAACGAAATTATTTGTGTGTTTCATTTTTTCATTCTCCCAAAGGAGAGAAGCAAGAAAAAAACATTTTCAGATTATTTTTTACCATTTTTTCTTACTTTTTTTCCTTTTCCTTTTCCTCTTTCTTTGTATTTTTTCTTTTACTTTTTTCTTTCGTTTCTTCTCTAATTCCGGTGGATATTCATTCACCGGCGATTTTTTCTTTTCACACACAAACTAAACTCTCAAAAAGATCTATTCATAAGCAAAGCAAAAAACACTCAGATTTGGGGGAAGAAATTCATTGTCGAAAAACCTTCCCATGCCGGAAAAAAAAAAATAATGTATTCAAATTTTAACTGGAAAAAATATTCTCAGCTTATATTCGTTTTTATTTCTTTTGCTCTTCCTCCCACACATAAATTACACTTTCATGAAATTTATATATATATATATATATATATATATATATATATATATATATATATATATAAAAAAACACACTTTATAAAAATGTTTTTTTTTTTTTTGTAGTTTTTTTTTTT
>MU714259.1:52506-85640 GCA_026770625.1 Nicotiana glauca
GGGGATAAATCTATTTAAGTATTATGTAACTTACTAATTTTTGCTCCCCAAAAATTCTACGTTGAGGGTGTCAGTGCTCTGTTATGCTTCTCCTTCCCGCTTGTCTCTTATCATAATCTCAAGATCCCAAGTATTACTCCCTCTATCCCGCCTTATGTGAAGGTGTGAGTGGGCATGAAGTTTAAAAAATTAGAGAAGATTTTTGACATGTAACCCAAACATATGTAAATTACCAAAATTATCCTTTTAAATGAGTGGTATTGAGAGCTCCACATGTCTTTTCATTTAAATGACTGGCGGTGAGCAGTGGCGAAGCTACCTTTTCAACTGACCACCCTTCACCGAAATATTACGAAAAATTATACTGTGCATATAAGTAAAATATTGACTTTAGATGTATAAAATATATATTGAACACCTTTTGTCGGGAATTTTTTTTTAGTTCTTTCAAGTCTGAACACCCTTGGAAACATTTTTGGCTTCGCCACTGGTGGTGAGGGTCCCAACAAGTCATGTCATTAAGGTTAAAATGGGATTGGTAAGATTAAATAGTTTCTAAAATAGAGTAATGTGCCATTCTTTTTTTGATTTGCACCGGGTGTCCGAGTCTCTAAGAGCCCCGACTAATCCGGGGGTTGCACGGGCCCTCGGCAAGCAGTTTCTCGCAAGTGCACTACGGTTAATTCAGGTTTTTACCCAGTCCGATGGCCATCAGAAATTGTTTGCACCCAGTGAGTTTCAAACTTGAGACCGTAGAGTAATGTGTCATTCTTTTTGCGACAGACTAAAGGAAATCGTGTCAGATAAAATGGGACAGAGGGAGTACCATCGTTAGTATTAGAGAATTGCTTTTGTTCCAATTCAATTAAATCTTCCAAATTAACAAGAAGACAAGGCTTGCTTTTCGGATAGCTTTATTAATTTTCAAAGTCCCATTACTCATGTGGCGATTTGAAAACCTGGATCTTTCATGGTTATGAAAGTTTTGGTTGCACAACTATAATTGCAGAGGTTAGAAACTTTCTTTATTTTTATTTACTAAGGTAATTTTACACATGTTAGAAACTTTTCTGGAGTTCCTATTTCGTCTGTCTTTTTGGATCGTGGAGACTCTCTTACCATCCATTTTAAAATGTTTCCTATTTCATCTGTCTTTTTGGATCGTGGAGACTCTCTTACCATCCATTGTCCTTATTGATGAAATATTCTTATTTACACGAGGGCTAATGAAGAAATATTCGGGAAGATGGGGATGTTAAAGGGTTTGCTGAAATGTGGAAAAGTTTATTCTTGAATATGTAGTCACCTGCTCTTGGAAATGCAGGCTACTGAAACAACTATAAAGAAGTGCTAAGTGTACCTTGTGTAATCAAACAGTAGGGATGAAAATGTAGGTTAAATCATTTTGTTATTCATGTTCTGTTTAAATTGGTTGAACCAGGAAGGTCTTGCTGCAGTTTTTGGAAATGGTTTATCCACGGCATGCATTGTCAATATTGGTGCTCAAGTGACATCTGTTATCTGTGTTGAGGTATGGTCATTTTATTTCTGCCTGCTGTATAGTTTGGAAAGTAGCACTTAAGACCCCTTTTCTATTACGGCTTTGTTTATAGCACCCCAATATAGAAACGGGATCCAGGATAAGGATTCTAGTGACTTTGATACTGCAAGCTTTTTTCCGTGTGTGTGTGAGAAGAGAGGGGTGGGGGGATGGGGATGGGTTATAAGGCATGATAACATTCCAAAAATAATTTTTGTTACTAAGGTGTTATAGCAATGATAACTTTCCTCTTTATTTCTATAATAGATTTCCCAAACTACTCTTGGCTGTAGTTTCACAGGATAGTAGGCGGGGACAATGAGAATCTTGTTAACCCCCATTCATGTGCGTGTCCAATTATGACGAGTCATGATTAATAATTAAAAAAAGGAAATTGACATGTCATATTAATACATCCAACACCATCAATGCTAGTGATGCACACCCAAGTATAACCAAATTTCTTATTATCCATAGTCTCGATATTAGGTTAAATTATACAAATGAATTGGGATTGTGAGACAGCTATTTTATCATTGCCATGATATCTTTCAGTAGAATCATTGCTTCACTGTGATTACTGCTTCAACATGAGTCCTTGTACTTGAGCAAAAATATCAGGGGCAACCATGCCTTAGTTTCCCCAAATACTTTGCGAAGGACATACAATTTATACATGTGCTGTTACCTAAATCATGAAGCGGAGAGAATCCTGTGACATTTTCTTATGCTTTTTAACAAAGACCATCCTGAAAGTTCCCATTTGATCAATTTTGATCGTCCACGTGTCTCGTTATGCTAATAGTTGATGCTGTTGGACAGGATGGAGTGACTATACCCACGACACAGATATCTTTACGTTTCGGAGGAGAGGTGAGAATTCTGTGGAAACTATGGATATAATTCTTTGTATCATTATGCTTACTTATACTAGAAAGTTATTTTCACTTCTATTTCTTGGAGAAGTCGTCTGATCTTTCAATTAGGGTAAACCATATAATTGACAAAGAACTAGTTAGATGAAGTTTTTGTTGTCAATAGGCTGCTTATGCTTTATAAACTCAAGAGGGCAGAGAAAATAAACTGAGCTCAAAGATCAAGAATCTTAGGGTACCTTAAAATTACTGACCTCAACATACGTGTTTTATCCTTGTTCAATCAGTCAATCAATTATGCCCTATGTTGCCCGGACTCTTCAAAAATGTTCTGGTGCATGTCGGATCCTCTAAAAGTAGTGCAGTTTTGAAGGATCCGGTATGAATGCGGCAACATTTTTGGAGAGTTCGAGCAACATAAATTATGGTTCAACGCCAAACTAGTTAGGCTTATGTTTATGAATTCCTTATATCCATTCCTCTCTCTTTGGGCCCTTTTATTCCAATACTAAATTGTTCATCTTGTAAAGCAAATTAGGGGTTCTCAAACCGGGATATTAACTAAATCTCACACTTATCCCTATACTTGCATACAAGTCTCTGACCAGATAACGAAAAGTTCAGACATATACTGTACTAATATGTAACTGTCACAACAATAACAAAAAACTCCTACTTATTGGTATCGCCTATATGGATCCTTTGCTTCCATTCTGTTATGTTCTTTGACAAGTCTATATTGATACTGAGAGATTGTAGGTCTACAAAGGACATGAGCAAACTATTTCAAGCAGCATCAGTTTATCCTGTGTGTTACTTGTATCTTTTGTCAGATTTGATTATTTTTAATTACTCTTGTCCAATTCTGTATGAGTGTGCATCTATCTTAACATTTGTATTTCTCCAACACCTATATGACATTGTTGGTGTCATAATAATTTTATTCTAGTCTTTCACTTTGTTAGACATCTTTTTATCGCAGAGTTGCTCCCATAGCAATCTTCCCTTTCAACCATCTCATTTTAGTTTAATGTATTACATCGTTATCTATCATGCTATTCTCGTAGAATATTGAGTGCATTTAAATATTACAGTCTCGTCCAATCTCACTTCACCTGCAATGTTACTATAGGGTTTTTAAACTGCAGTACATTTATTCTGTCTTATATCTACATGTCCATAAATTTTTACTCTCCAAATTGCTTCTCCATGGTTGATTATTCCAACTTCTGGTTGGCTCATTTGCTAGTTTCATCTGCAAATCGCATGTACCATGAAACCTCAATATGTATGCTATTGGTTAACTAATCCATAACTAGGGTTCTACGGGCTCAAGGTGATTCCTAGTGTAAAGTGTAAACTCACAGTCATATGATTCCTTTGTATCTCCTTTCACAATTCTCACACTTGTAACCGCTCTCTCATACATACATATCCTTAGTGAGATATAAATATTTTTTATGCGTTTCTTTCTTCTATGCGCTCACCAAAAGGACTGTCAGTTTGCACCTCCTCATTTCACCATATACGTCTGTAGACCTACCTCGAATATTTGTTTGATAAAAAAGAGCTTGCTTGTTGAACCGTCATTCTTTTCTTCCGGAGTAGAGAACCAGCTGACACAACAATAAAGGAAGTCATAATCTCTTTGATCCCTTCATTTATGTGCCAAAATAGACAGAGAGATTTGGTAGGAAAATGGAAGTACTTTTTTCTGTTTGATGTATCATAATCTATGGGAGTAGGAAAGCTCTAATGATTTTTTCGGAAAAACCTGTGTCTCTATCTTCGAGCTTAAAGCAATGTATTCAGTTCACTCTTCAATTTTTTTTCTCAATGATATTTAGTTGGCTTTTGTCTTTCTTACTGAAAATAATTTCTTATTCTTTTTAAATTATAACAGGATATATCTAGATGCCTTCTCTGGACGCAGAGGCATCATCAAACATGGCCACCAATTCGGACTGATGCGCTGTCAAAGCCTGTAGATTTGCTAATGCTTAACAGGCTTAAGGAGTCCTACTGTCAGATCAAAGTGGGTTTCCTAGTTTTTTTTCGGAAATATCAATTCAAGGTTTTTAACATTTATATGCTAGTAAGGTATAGCCCATTACTGGATATTCCTCGCGTTGGTAATCAAAGTATGAAGCGGGAATGTATATCCAGAAATGTCTTCGGCTGAACTGAGAGTGATTAGTGGATGATCTTTAGTCTATTTTAATCTTACCACCATTTATAATAACCCTAGTTATGAATTGATGCATCGTCCAGGAAGGCCTAAATGTTTTATTTTGTTCCACTGTCCAGGAGGGGGAAGTAGAAGCTGTTGCTATGGTACAATCGTATGAAGATGGAGTGCCACCTGGATCTCATAAGACAAGGCTGGCTGCTCTTAATGTATTCATTTTAACTTCAAAATACTCTTGTATTTATTTTGCTTTTGTTGAATATGATGTGTGATTCATGCCTTTTCTTTTACTTTCACATTCTAACTTTCCGGAAATAGGTTCTGCTTATGCTTCATAACTTTCTGGAACAAGAGTTCAATTGCAATAGATCGCGTGTTTATTGTTAACAAGGGAGTGCAGCTAGTGCTTATTGTCATGGTAATTCAAAAAAATTGAAAAATTATATCATGACATGCTTTTGCAATTTAAGCTAGGATTTCACGTGAAAAATCGGGACACACTTTTGCTGTTGATTATGAGATCCATGTTAACCATTGGCCAAAGTGCAATCTTTTATAGTGTATCAAATTCCATCTGTATTTCAATATAAAGAGGATGATTTGGTACTTGCCGCTGATAACCTGTTGAAACGGTTAGGTGTGATGTTAAGTGTTTTTGTCTGATAGTTTTTTTTTACAGGTTCCTCCAATGGGTTTATTTTACCCCACGCTTTTGGTTCCAGACGTCTATCCTCCGCCACCACGTTCTTGGTACGTTAAGTACATATGATATCATAAATCCTTTTTCTCTCCTTCTATGCTCAATAATTACATCTAAATAGGTTTAATGATTATGATGATATGCTTGAGGACACATGGCACATGGACTTCCCTGGTGGTAGTGCATTTCCGATGTGGGAGAACTACCCAATTTTTCAAACAAAGCCAAAGAAAGAAGATAATATTGGTCTAGCTGAAGCTATTACAAAGAGCATTCTTTTGACAGGTGATTATGGAAATATCTTCTATAATGTGGTAGAATTTGAATATACACTTCCTGAACCTTGTTTTATACAATTGACAGGGCGTATTGATCTGCAGAGAAAATTGTTTTGCAGCATGCAACTGGTTAGTTATTTCAATATTCAACCTATACTTACTTTGCACGTGGTTCGAAAACATGACATTTTTCAATTCTCCAGATTGGTGGAGCTGCACTGAGCAACGGTCTCATTCCTGCTGTGGAGGAAAGGTTTGTTTCAAGTCCAGTTTTGCTTAAACATTAAAGGAAAAAAGAAAACAATGCCCCTGTTGCTAGAAATTGGACATAATAATATATACATATAATTAATGAATATGTCACCCTTGGTTTGGAAGAACGTTAAATCATAACTAGAGGACTGCATTTTGGTATATTATCAGGTAAGTGTTCACAAGTAGAATATAGTTCACAATTTCCTAAGCTATGGCTAATGACTTCAGGGGATCACTAGTTTGCTTTGGTGCTCTTATGGTAACTGTTTTCTTTCTTATGCAGAGTATTACATGCAATCCCTTCACATGAAGCAATTGATACTGTGGAGGTGAGTTTTGAGCTTCTGAATTCTGATTTCTTTTCTATTCTAGTTGTTGGTCTTTCTTCTCTATGCATTTCTGAACAATCCTGTGGACCTTTATCTTCTCTTTGTGAGATACACGTGTCAGCTGCTTCATCTAACCAAATAGACTTTATATCAGTCCTCCCCCCATTATCATCCTGAAGTTTCATTGTGTGTTTGGCCTTCTCAAAAGTATCCTGCAGATGGTTAGGTTGTTTTAGCTTGCCGAGGACAATAAATGGGGAAAACGAATGGAAAAGGGAAAGGAGAATTGAAAACGAATATATGATAGTTCTATGACATTTTCTTAGGAAGCATGGTATGAGATGCGATTTTAGCCTATTTAGAGCCCGTTGGGGTTAGTTGACCGAAAGTAGCTAAAAAGCATCAACTGTTAATACACACTTTTAAGTGTTGAAAATTGATTTTATAAATGAGCAATTGAGCATTTGGATAAAAGTGCTTAAACTGATCTTAAGCAATTGATGTGTTTGGTGAAAAGGAATGATAAACACTTTTTTCAGTTAAAATGACTTAAATCCTTTGAAAGTTGTTTTAATGAAAACGGGGTTGGTTATTGAAAGATTTTCTGCAAATTGATATAAATTATTTTGTGATAAATACAGTAGGACGTTAGTGCAAAAAGGAGAAGGATGAACGGCGAAAAAATGGAACGGATAGGGAGTTAGAAGTTTTGTTTAAAAGGGTATTGCGGGGATTAAAAATTGTTGGTGTACAATTTAAAATGGAACGTGTGCGGGTAAATATTGAATAAGTGCAATAGAAACTATTATGTATGTATGTCCATCCTTTTTTTTTTGGATTCACACTGTTCTTGTTGACTTACATCATTCTGTTTTCTTATTTTTCCCCCTCTTTCTATAGTAAGTTTCTCTCAGGAATTTGCATTTACATTTTGTGTACATATTAGGTCTTGCAATCAAGAACGAATCCAGCTATTGTGTCATGGAAAGGCGGAGCAGTAAGTAGATGCTATTTTTATAAGAAGTTCTGCCTTATGTTCATCACACTATTTTTTAGTTGCTAAATCGTACCATTCTGGTAAATTGGCTGTGATAAAATTATGAACCTTGTATAATAAGTTGAGTTATAAGGAGGTGATAAATAATACGAAACTGGCCTTCACTCTGCAGTAATCAAATAAGAAAAAGGAGTTATGAATAATATTTCGTCCATTTCAAGTTATGTGGCATAGTTTGTCTGGGCACAAAGTTTATGAAAGATTTCTGGAACTTATAATTTTAAATATGCCATTAAATTTCTGTGGCTATAAAAAGCATACCATTGTGGGTAAAACAAGAAGTTTAAAGTTAAACTGTTTCTAAATATAGACAGATGTCGCTCCTTTTGTGATAGACTAATTAGGAGATAGTGCCACATAAAAATAGAACGTAGGGAGTAGTATCTATTGTAGCATTACCTGATGGTGTGTCTTTGCCACCAAGGAAATAAAAGGTCACTGAAGAGTATTTCTCTTAACGAGTAATGAAGCTGTTAATTGCATCAATTGACCTGTATTACTCCAGCTATAGTTTAAAGAACAATTGATGCTACAGACATTGAAACTACTCTGGTGCTTAATTTATTAATAATATCTTCTGTGTTTTAAACTGTAGTTCCTTAAAATTACTAAGTAGTACAATATTATAATTAGTGGAATTCTTCTTTTCGAATGACCACCAGTTCAATTTGTCTTTGCTATGTCCAGCAACTAAAAAATATATAGCACGCAAAAAATAAAACGAATTTCTTTTAATCATGCACAAGGTGACACCTGTTCAACCAAATTCCCGTATCATACTTCATTTTAAGTGTGTATGAGGAATCCTTAAAGTCAGTTTCACTTTTATAGTCTAAATGTCTTTGCAGATCCTCGGCATTCTTGATATTAGTAGGGATGCATGGATTCATCGAGAGGACTGGATTAAAAATGGGATCCACATTCGCAGTGGGAGAAAGTACAAGGATTCATATTATCTTCAAGCACAGGCAATGTGTTATATAAATTCATAATAGGTATAAATGACTGTTGCTCATCCCGTAGTATATTCAGTTGAGACTACATCACAGCTTAACAAAAATCTCTGCAGGTATTGTGTGTTGGCTTTTCTTTTTCTTCTTTTTCTTTCTCTCTCTTTCTCTTTCTCAGATTGAATGGGACCGGCAAAGAGAAAGGGAAGGGGGCAGAAATTAATCTAGAAATGATGATGCTATGGGAGGGTAGGATTATTATCTTTCCTTTTTATCTTGTCAAAACAAGATTCTTGTCCTTGCCATCAGGTATTGTCTTGTTGTTGATATATTGCTGGGGTTGTGATGATATGCTTACATATTGTGGTAATTGTAGAAGAAATTTTAAAGAGATCATATTCGGAAGTACAAAGATAAGCAAGTTTTGGTCATCATAATTTTGTGTCACGCGCATGTATCCGGAATTTTTGGAGATGGGAGTACTCGACTGACACATTAAAAAAACATGATGACATTTATATACATTATTATTTCAATAAAAACAAGTATGCAGTAGATAATATTTTAGGTACTTAATGTTCGATGTCCTCTTGTGCTTCTTCATCTTGCTTTTCCTTGTTTGGATTTTGGATGCTCTTAAAAGTTTTTAGAGGTGGTTTACACCTTGCTTCTTGTATATGGTTAAAATCGAGGAGCATGATTTTGAAGTCTTAAATCGGGCTATAGGTCTGAGTCCGGGAGACGAAAAAGTGGGGGTTAGATTCGGCTAAGGGACACCTACCTCGAGGAAGCTGGTCGAAGGCCTGGCACGGCCTGCATCGAGGGCAGCATAATCTCGAAGTAAATCAAGAAAGAGCAGGAACTTCTCAAGAACACGTGGATCCGGCATAAATTAAAGGATAAGATTTATACGAAATGGTACAGGTCCGTACTAGGTCGTTGTACACATGTACCAATAGAATTCTTTACCATAATGAGGAATGTATTATATTGAGGTTTTCTCCTCCTATATAAAGGGGACCCCAATTATTTTGTAAAGGCATCTCACATTATTCACTGCAATAGAATATTCTGCTATGCTTTTCTTGTTTAGTAATTATTTTTCAGCTTTATTGCTTTTACCTTATTATTCATACTTTATTGGTATTAGTTGACACCGAGGTCCCTACTGCTCCAACAACAATCACGAGTATTAGAATATATCCCGTATCTTTAAAATTACAAATTATCTTTAATTGTTACTCCATTTTTCGAGGTAAATAGTTTGGCGCCCACCGTGCGGCTAAAGATAATAATGATTATTTTAGTGCTAGTTTTCTGATAACACGTTATTCTTCACAGTTTTTCTTGTCAAAGATTTTTTGGTTTCGGGCCAAAACATGTCTAGCACACAAAACACACCTGCTCGCGACAGTGAGGGACTCGGAGAAAACAACGGTATAGGGCTTGGTGCACCACCTATAAAACCTGAAGGAATGCCAAACGTGAAGCAGGTTGATATCAGTTCGCATAGCCCTCTAAAAACGAACGCAAGCACTGACCCCGTAAGGAATGCACTCTGAGAAGCCCGAGTCGGAGGCCAGGAAACACGGGGACTGGGAGAAGGAGGAATCAGCCTCCAAGTGATATTCGAGATGCTAGCAAGTTGCCATCGCTCAACTTCAGAGTCAGCACAGAACTCCTAACACCGCTGAGCTAGTAAACACACTGCATGAACTAGTGCTAGAAAAGCCCGATGAAAGCGGCTCGGGGGTTGACACCACGATCATGAAAATGCTCGAGGAATTGACTAAGAGGATCGAGTCAGGAGAAAAGAAGATAGAAGACAACGATAAAAAGGTGAAAACTTACAACTCTCGGGTAGACCAGATAACGGGAGCACCTCCAGTTTTGAAGGGTCTAGATGCCAAGAAATTCATACAAAAACCTTTCCCCCTAAGCGCGCTCCGATGCCCATTCCGCTTGATATACCAAAATATAATAGAATTACTGACCCTAACGAACATATTACTTCATACACTTGTGGAATCAAAGGAAATGATTTGAATGGCGATGAAATTGAGTCGGTATTATTAAAAAAGTTTGGGGAGACACTGTCAAGAGGAGCTATGAACTGGTACCACAACTTAGCTCCTAACTCCGTTGATTCATTTTCTATGTTGGCGGATGCCTTCGTGAAAGCAAACACCGGGGCCATAAAGGTGGCCACAAGAAAATCGGACGTCTTCAAAATAAAACAAAGGGACGATGATATGCTGAGGGAGTTCATGTCCCGGTTTCAAATGGAAAGAATGGAATTACCATCAGTCTCTGATGACTGGGCAGTTCAGGCCTTTGTGTAAGGTTTGAATGAACGAAGCTCGATTGTATCTCTACATCTAAAGCAGAACTTGATTGAATATCCAGTTGTGACGTGGTCGGATGTGCACAATCCTTATCAATTAAAAATTAGGGTCGAGGACGACCAGTTGGGATCCCCCTCGGGCTCAGTTCACCCTAACAGATTCTCAGCCGTTCCCCGAGGGACACAAACAGGGGATCAAGATTCAACAAAGAATGGTATCAACCATATACCGATCGAAGAAACAACGACCCGAGCTACAACACTTCTCGGAGAGATCGAAGAAGTGACCGAGGTCAAGGTTCACGGGGACCCATGAGCAAGAACGGGTTCGACAAACACGTCGACCCTACCGAGGTCCTCCGATTATCAAAATACAATTTCAGTATAGATGCATAAGGGATCGTCTTTGCTATTGGAAGAATCAAGGATACTAAGTGGCCCAGGACGATATAGATCGATCCCTCACAAAGAAACCCAAACTTGATGTGCAAGTATCATGGCACGCATGGTCATAGAACGGAGGATTGCATGCAGCTAAGGGAGGAAGTGGCTAGGTTATTCAATGAGGGCCACCTTCGAGAATTCCTAAGTGATCGGGCTAAGAATTACTTCAGGGAGAGGGATGCAGGCAGAAAGAATAAACTTGAAAGACCTCAACATGTCATTCACATGATCATCTGTGGAGTCGATGTCCAACATGGACCAATATACAAATGTACCAAAGTATCCATTACAAGGGAGAAACGAACTCGGGATTACATGCCCAAGGACACCCTCACGTTCAGCGAGGAAGACATCGAGGCTTTATCTCAACCTCACAATGATGCAGTGGTAATTTCTATCATTTTAAATAAAGTTCAAGTTAAACGTATTCTCGTGGATCTAGGTTGTTCGGCAAATATAATCAGGTCAAGGGTCGTGGAGAAGCTCGGGCTGCTCAATCAAATCATACCTGCATCACGGGTCTTGAATGACTTTAACATGGCAAGTGAAATGACGAAGGGAGAAATCATCCTCCCAGTCAATGTGTCATCGAAGGTGACATGAGATATACTGCTTTGCTCGGAAGGCCGTGGATCCATAGCATGAGGGCGGTACCATTGAGCTTTCATCAGATGATGAAATTCCCAACGAAGGATGGCGTGAAAATAGTATATAGAGAGCATCTTGCGATAAAGGAAATGTTTGCAGTGCATGACTTGACACCGGTATTGCTGCCTTTCACATTGAAAAATTCGAAGGACGAACATGTGACCAAATAGCAATCACAGCCCGTGCCCTTAGTTGAGTCCGAGGGACAAGTGTACGATGAACAGGTGGCTGGGGACGAAGAAGAAAATTTCCTCACCCCCCCGAACCTTCGTTTCCCCCGAGCAATTAGATGCGACGAAATCCACAATCAAAGAACTCGAACAGGTCATATTAATCGAGCATCTTTCGGAACAAAAGGTATACCTGGGGACGGGGTTAACCCCCAAACTCAGGAGAAAACTTATTCAGTTTCTCATCGATAATATTGATTGCTTCGCTTGGTCCCTTTTAGATATGATAGGGATCCCGCCGGAGATAACTACCCATTGACTAAGTGTCGATCCCGAATTTAAACCGGTAAAGCAAAAAAGGAGACCTCACTCCGAGGTAAAGCACATATTCATCAAAGAAGAGGTAACCAAGCTTCTCAAAATAGGGTCCATCAGAGAAATAAAATATCCTGAATGGCTGGCTAACGTAATGGCAGTCCCTAAAAGGGGAATAAACTTAGAATGTGTGTAGATTACAAAGATTTGAACAAAGCATGCCCTAAAGATTCTTTCTCGTTGCCCAACATCGATCGTTTGATCGATGCTACGACCGGTCACGAGATCCTTACCTTTCTCGATGCCTACTCCGAGTATAACCAAATTCAAATGAACCCGGAGGATCGGGAGAGAAATTCATTCATCACCAAGTATGGTACATATTGTTATAATGTAATGCCATTTGGGCTAAAAAATGCAGGAGCCACATATCAACGCCTAGTTAATAAGATGTTTGAACATCAAATAAGCAAATCCATGGAAGTTTATATTAATGATATGTTAGTTAAGTCCCTGCACGTAGAGGACCATTTGACCCATTTGCAGGTGACATTCGACATCTTTAGAAAATATAACATGAAGCTCAACCCCGATAAATGCGCTTTTGGAGTCGTCTCGGGCAAGTTCTTGGGCTTCATGGTATCGAACAGATGCATCGAGATCAACCCCGATAAAATCAAATCCATGGAGGAATAATCGTGGTGAACAATGTCAAAATCGTGCAACGGCTAACCAGACGGATAGCTTCCCTAGGTCGATTTATCTCGAGGTCACTAGATCGGAGCCTTCATTTCTTCTCTCTACTAAAAAAGAAGAACAACTTCGCATGGACCCTAGATTGTCATCAAGCCTTGTAGGAATTAAAACGGTATCTCTCGAGCCCACCCCTTCTTCTTGCTCCTATAGAGGATGAAACACTCTAGTTGTATCTGTCTGTATCTGAGGTAGTAGTAACTGGCGTGTTGGTTCGAGAAGAGCAATGTACGCAATTCCCTATCTATTATGTGAGTCAGATCCTAGGGGATGCTGAAAGTAGGTATCCACATTTGGAAAAAGCTCTTGCAATAATAAGCGTATCTAGGAAATTAAAACCATATTTTCAATGTCATACTATATGTGTACTGACTACATACACGTTTCGAAATATTTTACATAAGCCTAAATTATTGGGTAGATCGGCCAAGTGGTCCATCGAACTTGGAGGATATGATATCGAATATCAGCCTCGAACGACCGTCAAGTCTCAAATTTTGGCAGACTTCGCGCCTACCCTTGTACCCGAAGTAGAAAAGGAACTCTTGCTAAAAACGGGTACATCGGCGGGGGTTTGGACCCTCTTCACAGACGATGCCTCGAATGTGAATGAATCCGGGCTTGGCATCATTTTGAAACCGCCTATGGGTAGTGTTATTAGGCAATCTATCAAACTTCTAAGTGACTAACAATGAGGCCGGGTATGAAGCCATAATTGCAGGTCTTGAACTAGACAAAGGCCTTGGAGCAGAGGTCGTCGAGGTAACGTGTGATTCCCTTTTTGGTGGTAAATCATATCGTCCTAGGGGCTGTCATCCAGCTATCGAAGTCAGTGATCGAAGAAGGCCATGCAAAGATTTACTCAACAAGCTTAACCTGGGATTGGAGGAATAAGTACATCGATTTCTTAAAGCATGAGAAACTCCCCGCTGACCCAAAAGAGTCAAGAACACTTCGAGCCAAAGCAAGTTGGTTCTCGCTTGATGAAAATAGAACGTTGTACAAAAGAACCTTCGATGGACCACTATCAGTGTGCTTCGGACCCAGGGACACATATTATGTACTACGGAAATCCACGAGGTCTCTTGTGGGAACCATTTTAGTGCAGACTCTCAGGTTCGCAAGGTGATCAGAGCCGGGTATTATTGGGATAGCATGGAAAAAGGCACCAATGAATTCGTTCGAAAGTGTGATAAATGCTAGAGATTTGCACAAATAATCCATCAACCCAGTGAACAACTCCACTCGGTCTTATACATGGCCATTCATGAAATGGGGGATGGACATCGTCGACCCCCTACCAACGACGCCATATAAAGCTAGATTTATTTTATTTATGACTGACTACTTCTCAAAATAGGTTGAGGCGCAGGCTTTCGAGAAGGTAAGGGAAAAATAAGTCATCGATTTCATATGGGACCACATCATATGTCGGTTCGGGATACCTGCCGAAATAACATATGACAATGGGAAACAGTTCATCAGCAGCAAAGTGACAAAATTCCTCGAGGATCGTAAAATCAAAAAGATCCTATCAGCACCTTGCCACCCAAGCACAAATGGCCAGGCCGAGTCCATAAACAATATCATCATTCGAAACTTGAAGAAAAGGTTAGATGATGCAAAAGGGGAACGGAGAGAAGTGTCGCCCGAGGTATTATGGGCATATCGGACAACATCGAAGTCAATTACGAGGGAGACCCCATTTTCTTTGGTGTATGGGTCCGAAGGTTTGATTCCAGTCGAAGTCGGGGAACCTAGTGCCAGGTTTCAGCATGCCACCGAAGACTCGAATCATGAAGCAATTGACACTTCTATCAAACTACTGGATGAAAAACGTGAGGCCGCATTAGTTCGAATGGCCGCACAAAAACAAAGGATCGAAAGGTATTACAACAGAAGGACGAACCTTTAATATTTCAGAGTCGGGGACTTAATCCTAAGGAAAGTCACTCTTAACACTCGAGACCCAAACAAAGGGAATCTAGGTCCCAATTGGAAAGGACCGTACCATATCCTCGGAGTCATAGGGAAAGGATCCTACAAACTTAGCACAATGAAAGGTGAGCAACTACCAAACAATCGGAATGTATCAATGCTCAAGCGATATTACTGCTGAGGTATGACCTTCCCTCATTTTTTATTTGTATTTAAAACTAACTCATGGCAGATGTCCGATTGGATACATCGAGGCACTTTCAGCTCGAAGACCTTGGGTTTGAAAGCATGCGTTGCACTTTTTTTCCCTTGGATCGGGTCTTATCCCAAATGGGTTTTACGGACAAGGTTTTTAACGAGGAAACACCTATATGTTACCTAAGGATTATTCAACAAGTATTCAAGGCTTCTTTTTGATGAACCTCGAATACTGGGGGGGCATCACCCTCGGAGGTTACATTTTCGGGAAAGATATTTCACGCCCGTGAGGGCCTAGATAGGAGAACTTTGTAATGGGCCAAACAGTCAAATGAATAGTGTCCATATAGAAAAGTCGAGCCCTGACGGTAAAACACGTACACATATATCAACTATTTAAAGAAACATTATGGTTTTATCAAAAATACTTTGTCTCTCATACTAGCTCTACACTTACAATCCTACGGGAAGTGGCTCATCGGCCAAACCACCCCAAAATACCCGGGGATTGTCACTGACAGTCAATACATCCGAAGTCATCAGAAATTTGGATTCATAAGTTCTCAAAGAGGCACCCCTTCGAAACAAAGTCCAAGGCCAATATTCTCGGGGTTTAACTTCTCGAACAAGTTTGCAAAGTTATTGGGAAACAATTCCAAATGACATACCAAAGGCTACGTCCATACTAAAGACTACGATCATATAAAGGTTACGACCAAATAAAAGACTACGGTCATATAAAGGCTACGGCCAAATAATGCGGCTCGGAGACGTCTGACTTTCGACTTTCGCTATAAATTAAAAGGCCTTCAAACACTTTGTAAAAATTGGTTAAATCAGGTTACCCTCGACAAAAGCAAAATACAAAGGGCTTCGATAAATTCAGCCCTCGAAGATTCCAAGGGTGTCAATAAAATCGATTCTCAGAAATTCTTCAAGAGGTATTCGATTATGTTTACACAAACAAATCACTAATAAACTTCCGATATGTCGGACCTTCGACAAACCTACGGCTGCAAAAAACACATGCTAAGGCATAATTAAATTTTCACTGTGTCTTTTAAGCCAAAATGAGGGAAAAACTATATAGCCATTCTACGAGGTCGAATTGGCCCAACTTAAAGAGCCTAAGGGCCAATATATAAGAGCCTAAGGGCCGATATATAAGATCTTAAGGGCCAATCTCGAAAGGCTTAAGGGCCTAAAACTTATAGTTCGAGACTCCGCTTTCATTTCGATTCGGACTCGAGGTGCACAATATCCCAATCCCATAACGGGTTTTAACTCGGCTTGAAAATTATTATACCTATCGATAAAGATCTAGGGGTTTATAATACCCCGAACCAATCTTCGGGCTAGTCATTCAAACAAAGTTTTCCATAAATAAAGGCAATGTTGAATACAAGCAATGTTAAAACCAACACTAGCCAAAGGCGAGATTAAAAGTTCGTATCTCCAAAAGATGATTACTGGAAATATTCACACAAGGGAGGCTTACAAGGAAATAAAATAAAGTAACCTAAAACTATTTCGGGGTCACATCCTTCGCAGCTCTCCAGGAGTCACATCTTTGAGGGCCTCATCCTCGGGGACCTCATCCCCGTATCCTTCACTCCTAGAAATACTAGCTAAATCATCTCCATTGGAAAGCAGAGCGGTCGCCTCTTCTTCCAAAATCTTCTCCGCTTCACTATCGGCCGAAAGAATGAAGCTGCGAGCATGTATCTCCTCGAGGGTCATCCTCTAGGATTGTCGCCTAGCATGGTCAAGGCCACTTGACAACTTAGCCTCCGCCATAGAAGAGTTCTTATTTCCTCAAGCATTAGCTACTTCGACATCATCTCGATACGAAGTTATAATTGCCGCAACATCAGATTTGGCCTTGGCCAGCTCAGCAACAGATCCAGTTTTAAGCTCCTTGATTTCGAGGCCGTGAGCTAGGCTCTCCTTCTTCGCGCCTCGAATATGGCATTTGAGCGAAGCTAATTACTCTTTTATTGTTTCCTTCTCAGAAGAGAGATCGTCCATACCTCGCCTCAACCCCAGGGCCTCAGCTTCTTTCATCTTAAGCTCCTCCTGAAGCTGCGCCTCCAAGTCGGCCTTCTGATTGAACTGCAAAATTAAAAATGTCAGCCGCCAAAACAAAACAAGTGCGTAACAAACTCTTGGTAGCTATATTACCTTCTCAACATATTCGACTCGATCTTGACACTCATGCGTCAACTCAACTCGTAGATCATAGATCTCCAACGCTCTCTTAGCATATAATGCTTTGACATCGTCCATCTCCTCCAAAATCTTCTTAAGCTCGGCCTCGTACCGAGCAAGATCATCTTGGGACTTGGAAAATGCCCTCTTATGGAGCACCACGACATTAATGAAAAAAGGAAAGTTACATTCAGAACAACTAAAAAAAAGGCACAGGAAACAGAAAACTCGCTTGTTTAAAGAGTCTACATGCCTCATTAAAAATAAAATAAGCATCGGGGTCGGGGTCGTCTTCAAGCCCTGCAAGACATTCTTTAAAGATGTCATTCCTTTCATGGTTTACTTCCACTCTCATATTCGTAGCCTCTTGGATTTGCCCCTCAGAGAACTCGGGGCCAGGGGGAGAATCATCCACGTTGATCACCCCGAGTGATCCACTCGGGGCATTCTCTTTTATTTGAAAAGGCTCTAGGTCATGATGTTCGACCTTGCCTTCATAATGACCTCCTAAGCGAGGCACCTTCTTTCTGGACGATGGTTTAGGGACTTTGTTTAAACTCCCTTCAGAGATTTCTTCAACTTTGGAGTGGGCCTCATCAGTCGCCACAGTTCGGTGGGCTTCAAAGCATCAATATTCTTTCTTTTACGATTTACCAGTAGGCAATCATTATCTTCTTCTTCCTCCTGGTCTCAAAGGCTTTGGGCCATTTCCGGAGATAAGGCCACTGCATCGGCCTTAAGCCTTCGAGCCAAGATTTTATTTGGCTTTGGGGGATTTTCGGATTACTCTCTCCTCCTTTTTCTTTCTTTGGGAGGCTTCGGACGTCCACTTCACCAGCTGGGGCTGGCCTCAATTCAGCGGCGTATCCAAGACATATGTGAAATCAAGATTAATATCCCGTAACAGAAACACTGAAAAATAAAGAATTCACCATGAATTTTTGCTTCCCATCGACCCTTGGCCAGATCTCACCAGCAATGCTCCGAGTAAGAGGAGGCGGAGGCCAATTTTCGGACCTGGCCCTCGAGGTCCGGGACCCTACCGGGAAACCAAGCAGCAGCCACACCATCTGGCAGATCTTTGAAAACTTCTGGCAGAAGGCCCTCGATAATGTGATTATGTCTTCAGCATCCAAGATTGAGCGCTCCGTTGAAGTTTTAGGCCATAATACATTAAGAAAGAACAAAAAGATAGAAGGGGTTGCAAGATGCACGAGCAACAATCCAAGAGTGTTCATCCTTGGAACTCTGCTCCGGCGTGGGATGCAAAAGTTAGTAGATGATAGTGCTACCTCATTCTATGGAAAGCAAAAGGAATGAAGCGCCACACCAGATTGAAGTTAAGAGAGATGAGCGGCGATGTAAAGTTCGCATATCTTCCGATAAGGGAAGTATTTGGTGCCCTTCTCTCATTGTTTCAAGCCAAAGCTTTAAAAGAGGGAGCCTCGGCGTAACCGGTAAGGTTGATGAAGCACCAGACCAGGTTGACGTTAAAAGAGATGAGCAACAATATAAAGTTCGCATATCTTTTGATACGAGAAAAATTCGGTGCCCTACTATCATTGTTTCGAGCCAAAGCTTTAAAAAAGGGAACCTTAACGTAACTTGTAAAGTTTCTTCCATATGACCTTGTGACCACAAATGTGAACCATAAAAATAGGTGATTAGAGGAAGAGATAGAGAAGGGAAAGGGCTAAAAGTTGATGAAGAAGGAATGAGTGTGGTTTTTTCAGCCAAGTAACCCCTATTTATGAAAGCCAGTGACGATTTGCCTGCACTAATAGCTGACCAATACTGACATACATTCAATGTTTTGGGGAAATGGACTAACAGGACGTTTTGATCACTTCAGGCGCCTATGCCATGGGCATGACTTCATAGCGAGAGGCTCGGAAAAATCGAGGTTCAAATCGTTTCTTATCATCTTATTCTAAGAAATGCGGGGATTATCTGTATATGGTCAAAATCAAGGAGCATGATTTTGAAGTCTTGAATTAGGCTATAGGTTCGAGTTCGGGAGACTCGAAGTGGGGGTCAGATCCGGCTAAGGGACACCTACTTCGAGGAAGATGATCGAAGGCCTGGCACGGCCTGCATCGAGAGCAGCATAATCTCGAAGTCAATCAAGAAAGAGTGGGAATTTCTTAAGAATACGTGGACCAGAGCATAAATTAAAGGATAAGATTTGTACGAAATGGTGCAGGTCCGTACTAGGTCGTTGTACACCTATACCAATAGAATTCTTTACCATAATGAGAAATGTACTATATTGGGGGTTTCTCCTCCTATATAAAGGGGACCCCAATCATTTTGTAAAGGCATCCCATATTATTCACTACAATAGAATATTCTACTCTACTTTTCTTGTTTAACGTGCTCAACAATTATTCTTCAGCTTTATTTCTTTTACTTTATTATTCATACTTTATTGGTATTAGTTGACATCGAGGTCCCTGGATAACCAAACTCGAGGCCCCTACTGCTCAACAACATTGATTTGATTTATCTTTTCTTCTTACTTAAGCTTAATATTACTTGTATAATCACTAGTATTAGGATTTATTACGTATCTTTAAAATCACAAATTATCTTTAATTGTTACTCCCATTTTTTGAGGTAAACAGTTTGGCGCCCACGGTGGGACTAAAGATAATAGTGATTATTTTAGTGCTATTTTTTTGATAACACACGTTATTCTTCACACTTTTTCTTGTCAAAGATTTTTTTATTTCAGGCCAAAATATATCTAGCACACAAAACGCACATACTCACGATAGTGAGGGACTCGTAGAAAACAAAGGTATAGGGATCGGTGTACCACCCGTAAGCCCTGAGGGAATGTCAAACATGGAGCCAGTTGATATCAGTTTGCACAACGCTCTGAACACGGACGCAGGCACTGACACCGTAAGGAATGCACACAGGGAAGCCCGAGTCGGAGGCCAAGAAACACGGGGACTAGGAAAAGGAGGAGTCAGCCTCCAAGTGTTATTCGAGATGCTACAAGCTGAGCAAGTTTCCATCGCTCAACTTCAGTGTCAGAACAAAATTCCTAACACCGCCAAACTAGTAAACACACAGCATGAACCAGTGCTAGAAAAATCCGTTGAAAGCAGCTCGGGGGTTGACACCACGATCATGAAAATTCTCGAAGAATTGACTAAGAGGATCGAGTTAGGAGAAAATAAGATAGAAGAGAACGATTAAAAGGCGGAAACGTACAACTCCCGGGTACACCAGATACCGGGAGCACCTTCAGTTTTGAAGGTTATAGATCCAAAAACTTCATACAAAAACCTTTTCCCCCGAGCGCGGCTCCGATGCCCATTCCCAAGAAGCTTCGCATGTCCGATATACTAAAATATAACTGTTTGACTCAAAAAAATATGAAACCTTTTTGGACAAATCAATCAAAGATGAAGGGGTAAATCATAGTCGAATATAATAAGCTCTAGGATGATAATAACAGTTGTGTAATAATGATAGAGAGAAGAGAATAAATAATATTGCTTTTACAAGGTTAATGCTTTTTTTTACAAAGGAAAGATCCCCCCTTCACAAGGCTTTCATTCCCCTTATATACTAAGGACTCTTCCCCCAGTCACAGGAACGACCACCTTATGGAATATTTGAAGAATATTCCCTAAGTCTGTTAGTGTACTGACGCCATTATCATCGCTGCCTGCCTTTCCTTGTATTGCAGTCGTACCCGGCCAGACGTAGACTCATGGATGCTTCATACATTTTTTGTGCTTGCCATGAGTCGTGGTTGATCAAATTTAGACCCATACAGTTAGTCCATCTGCTCGTCGAGGTTGCGACTGGATGCGTCCTTAATGAGCGGACTCTACGTCTTCCTTTGGGGGGGGGGGATTTGATCCGCTGGGATGTTATGACGTGGTCAACGAAAGATGGATATTCTGATTGGCGGAGCACCGAGGGGTACATGCCACCCAGGGGTGACGTCAGCTTTGACATGCATCATCATTATGCGGATTTTCGAGGTATAGACTAACGACTTTTGGCGCTTCAATTATTGCGCTGATTTGAAACCTACCGCCTCGATTCTGGCACTAACCAACCCTATAAATTGCTGAGGAGTTCGATTTTTGAAAAACTTTAGCCACCCTTTTTTGATAACTTTTCAGTTTCTCTCAGTTGTTCTTGCATCTTCTAGTTTCCATTTTCGTTCTTGACCTGAAGCTTTTCCTTTTCTCACCCTCTTTGTGTAACTGCTCCCTTTAAACAAAATCATGCCAAGATCTCATCGTACTGATGAGGAATTTCCCAACGTTACTACGTCGACTGCAACACCTCTCTCCGGTAGCGGAGAGGTAGAGGTAGAAGAAAGCGATAACCCTCTCACAGTGGAGGTGTTACTACCGAGACATCCCCTGTCTCAGAAAGATTTCCTTAAAGATCTACCCCTTACTCTGAGCCCTGTACTGTCTGAGACGATGCAGGCTCATCTTGATGCCCTCCGTATAAAGTATGGCATTCCTACCCACATAGAGATGACTCTGGCGGGGGACGACTACATTGACGTCCATAGGCCTGTGTACTGTGCTTTTTATGAATATCCCTTCGTGATCGGCTATACCCTTCCTTTATTTCCTCTGGCGGAAGAGTTCTGCAGATTTTACCAAGTTTTCCCGGCTCAGCTTTCACCGTACACACTCAAGGTACTTCTGCTACTGACCAAGCATGTGGAGTTGGCAAGGTGTGATGTCTCCATCCATCATCTTTTGCACTTATTCACGCCTGGTTTTTTAAGAGGTACTATGGTGCACTTAAGGCTTCGGGGTACCAAGGGGATATTGGTCGGACAGACGACTGGTTGAGCCGTAAATTCTGGCACAAGTACTTTTTTATCAAGACTGAGCATGTCGTTTCTAACCCCGTCGGGTTTCTGGAACGATGGAACAAAACTTGTAAGTATCATCATCTATTGCGTCTCCCCATCTTCTATAATTATTTTAATCTTTGGTCAATTGTTATTCAGCAGCCATGGGTCGTCCGCCCTACCCTATTGTGGGTCTCAGGAAATGGGTCGCCGGCTTACTGCCCTAGGGTCTCCTCAGGTAAATTGCTGCCTTGCTACTTCATAGGTCGTGCGAGCCCGCCTAACTGTGAAATTTTTTGCGACGATAGGTCGGGGAGCCTCCAGGCGGAGGATGTCGGTCCCTGCTTTCAGACGAACCATTGCTGCCACGGATACACGATTCATTTTGTGCGAGTCTGTTCGGAGAGGCCATACTCAACTTCCTCAGCAGGGAGACTCGTCTCGAACTGTGATCACGAGGGAAGAAGTCACATTGGCACCGGTGCCACACCTCGTTAAAGAATCTTCTACTGGCGACGAGCCGTTAGAGAGGAAAATGAGAAGATTGGAACTAGGAAAGGGTGTGGCTATCGAGGGTGACAGAAGCGGAGCATCTCGGACAATCCCGGTGCTTGTGTTTATGGCTGATGCCATTTTATCGGGAAGGCATCCCTGAGCGGAGGAGGTTGGCCCAAGAGCTGGACTAGTACGCTCTGCTAAGGGTGGCGCGTCATCCAACGTCGGAGGACCTCGAGTCGAAGGGGACGGGTCGGACTCGGACATGGCCTCGAAGGACGTTGATGAGTTCTTAGGTCTCCATACCCATATGGAGGCGAGAACGGACGGGTATGACCGTCACGTGATAATTCCGGAGAGTTACAACTTGCTGCTGAATAGCGAGCAGGTTGTGTCGGCCCTTTCTCCTTTATGCACCACTCTTGAAAGCGAGACGTTTGGGACGATGAGCGACACAAAATTGTCTCAGAAGGTCGCTGGCATGGCCCTGCAGGTAGGCTTATTTTTCTTCTTCTTTTGTCGTGGGGTCGATGTGACCATTTGAGTTGTATGTGTTTTCTAACTCTGCCTCTCTCTTGTCAGACTCTCGTCTTGGAGGTGGAGAGAGAGCGCCGTGAACGTAGGAGGATAGACCTCTATAAGAAGATGTCATCAAAATATCATCAATACCGCTCTAAACACCGGGTGATGTCTGACATATACCATTAGGACCCCGAGTTATAGGTTTTTGATGAGGGACTTAAATAATGGGAGGACCAATTGGAGCGCAGAGTGGAGGAGGTGAAGGAGTGGGACGAGGAGATCGTGAGGGATGTCACCCGAAATAGTGAATTAAAGGCCCTTCTTAAGGCGAAGGAGGACGAACTTGAGTTGAGAAGGGGGTAATGGCTGAGAACGCTGACTTAAAGTTGAAGGTGGCCAGCTTGACCGCTGAGTTAGATGCTAAGGCAGTGGAGGTAGACGGGCTCAAGGGCGAGTTAAATTCTAGTCCCAACAAGTTGGCAGCGACTATATCTGAGACGGTCTCTTTGGAGGATGCCCTCCGCATATGGTCCAAAGATATGCCCAATTGTCGTCGCAGTATCTCGTCGTTGTCGATGGCCTTGGCCATTGGGGTGTTGCTTTGACTGTCGTTGAAGTATCTCATCGTTGTCGATGGCCTTGTCCATTGGGGTGTTGCTTCGACTGTTGTCGAAGTATCCCGTCGTTGTCGATGGTCTTGGCCATTAGGGTGTTGCTTCGACTGTCGTCGAGGTATCTCGTCGT
Organism: Nicotiana glauca; assembly: GCA_026770625.1. Taxonomy (NCBI): domain Eukaryota; kingdom Viridiplantae; phylum Streptophyta; class Magnoliopsida; order Solanales; family Solanaceae; genus Nicotiana; species Nicotiana glauca. The sequence continues at coordinate 76,301 of MU714259.1, forward strand.
TGTCGATGGACTTGGCCATTGGGGCCTTGCTTTGACTGTCGCCGAAGTATCTCGTCATTGTCGATGGCCTTGGCCATTGGGGCATTGTTTCGACTGTCATCGAAGTATCTCATCATTGTCGATGGCCTTGGCCATTGAGGTGTTGCTTCGACTGTCGTCGAAGTATCTCGTCGTGATTTGAATGAGGTCGAACTGATGTGTTGGAGACTAGGTTCCTTACGTACAATGGAGATTGGATTCCGTTCATACAATGGAGATCAGATTCTATTTATACAATAGAGATCAGATTCCGTTCATACAATGTTAGATTATCTGTAGTCCCTTCATTACTTCGACCCGGAGATCGTATCGATGGGCTGAGGTGATGAATATCATCCCGGCCTACAGAGCGTCTCCTTCACCGCCTCGTTAAAAACCTCCCCGGGAAAACCCTATTGGGACAAAACCCGAGCGAGGGAAAAAGAGTACGGCTTAGGTGACGCCTCTCAGAAATGAAAGTATTTGAGGTGGGCGACGTTCCAGTTGTTTTGGAGTAGTTTCCCCTCCATAGTTTCTAGTTGGAATGCCCTTTTGTTTGCTGCTGCTATGATTTTATATGGTCCATCCCAGTTTGTTCCTAGTTTTCCTTTGTTTGGATCTTTTGATGCCTGTGATTTGGCCTTGCGGATGTAGTCACCAACTTTGAGTGGTCGTACCTTTCTATTTTCTACTTCTGGGCTAACATTCTTACGTGGGCCATGTCTATTCGTTCTTCGGCTTTATCTAAGTCCTGTAGCCTACTTTTGTCGTTATCTTCTCCGCTCATGTTGGAGTACCTCAGGCTGGGTTCTCTAACTTCGATGGGTATGACTGCATCGGTCCCATAGACTAGTGGGTATGGCGTTTCTCCTATGCTGGATTTTGGCGTGGTTTGGTATGCCCACAATACTTCAGGTAGTATTTCGGGACATAGCCCTTTAGATTCCTCGAGCTTCTTTTTTAGTATCAGTATCACTTTGTTGGAGGATTCAGCTTGGCTGTTGGCGGCGAGATGGTATGGTGTGGAACGTATCCGTTTGATGTGCCATTTTTCGAAGAACTCAGTTGTCCTTTTTCCAACGAACTGAGGTCCGTTGCCGTAACTGATTTTCTTGGAGATGCCGAAGCAGCATATAATATTTTTCCATATAAAAGTGATGACTTCTTGCTTGCGAATTTGAGCGTGCGCGCCTGCTTCCACCCCTTTAGAGAAATAGTCAGTTAAAACCAAAAGAAAATGTACCTTTACTCGTCCTGCTGGTAGAGGGCCGACTATATCCATTCCCCATTTTATGAAAGACCATGGCGAAGTGACGAAATAAAGGCATTCTCCTATTTGATGTATCATAGGGGCGTATTTTTGGCATTGTTCGCATCTTCGCACATAATCCGTGGCTTCTTTTTTCATGGTAGGTTCGCATCTTCGCACATAATCCGTGGCTTCTTTTTTCATGGTAGGCCAGAAGTAACCGGTGCAGATGAGGCATCGAACGAGGGTGCGATTTCCCGTATGGGCACCGCAGTGACCCTCGTGTACTTCTTCTGGTACTTGCCCTTTTTGATGTGGTCCGAGAAATTTGGCTAGGGGGCCACCGAATGTTCTCTTGTAGAGGTCGTGATTTATTCGGTTGTACTTGGCTGCCTGCACCCTGCGTTTTTTGGCTTTTTTCTTGTCGTACGGGAGTATTCCATCCTGTAAATAGGCTACAAAACGTTATGCTAGTCCCAAGTTAGGTTCATAGAAAGTACCTCGACGTGGTCTATGGACGAGTGGAAGAGGGTGACCACGTTTTCTTTGTTGAGGTTCTTGGTGGTTGTAGCTAATTTGGCGAGGCCATTCGCTTCAATGTTCTGTGCCCTAGGAATTTTCTCGAGGCGACATTCGTTGAACTCCAACATTAGTTTGTGGATTTCTGATTCATACCTCTATAGTCTCTGCTTTTTGATCTGGTAAGTCCCTGTGACTTGATTCACAACGAGTTGAGAGTTATAGTGGAGGATGAGTCGTTGGGCGCCGTATTTGAGGGCTAACTTCAAACCTGCAATCACATCTTCGTACTCGGCTTCCTTGTTAGTCATCTTGGGGCATCGTATGGATTGGCGAATTATTTCGCCTGTAGGAACTTCGAGGACGAGTTCCAGTCCCGATCTCGAGGTGTTCGAGGCACCGTCAGTGTAGAGGATCCAGATATCGGTACGTGTGGAAGTGTGAAACTCTTCTTGTTCCACCTCGGGCAATATTTCCATGATGAAGTCAATGACAAAATTAGCAAGCACTTGTGATTTTATGGCGGTTCGCGATTGGTATGTTATATCGTGCTCGCTTAATTCTATGGCCCATTTGGCGAGTCTGCCTGAAAGCTCAGTTTTGTGCAGGATACCCCTTAGGGGGGAAGTTGTTACTACCTTTATGGGGTGACATTGAAAATACGGTCTAAGCTTACGTGAAGCCACGTCCAGTGCCAGAGCTAGCTTTTCAAGGTGAGGGTACCTTGTCTCGGCATCTATTAAATTTTTGTTGATATAGTAAATAGGAGATTGCGTATCTTGGTTTTCACGGACTAGTACTGCGCTAATTGCGACCTCGGATACTGCCAAATACACAAGCAAACACTCACCTCGGTCCACTTTGACGAGCAGTGGCGGTGAGGACAGATACGCCTTTAACTTCCTTAGGGTGTCGATGTAATCCTTGTTCCATTGCAACCCGCGGTCTTTTCTCAATCTATTGAAGAACTTGTGGCACCTGTCCGAGGATCGTGAAATGAACCTTGACAAGGCAGCTATTCGCCCTGTTAGATTTTGTACCTGTTTCTTGCTGGTCAGTACCTTCGGTATTGTGTCAATGGATTTGATTTGGTCTAGGTTGACTTCAATTCCCCGTTGTGATATGAGGAAGCCGAGGTTACACTGAAGGTGCACTTCTCGGGATTTAGCTTCATCCCGTACTGCTTCAATATCTCGAAGGCCTCTCTCAGATGGTTAATGTGATCCTCTTTCTTTGTTGACTTTACCAGCATGTCATCGATATAAACTTCCATGGTTTTTCCAAGTTGCTCTTTGAACATCTTGGTGACTAGCCTCTAGTATGTGGCACCTGCATTCTTGAGTCCGAACGACATCACTTTATAGCAATACGTTCCTTGGTGAGTGATAAAGGTCGTCTTTTCTTGATCTTCTTCGGCCATCAAGATTTGATTATAACCGGAGTGGGCGTCCAAGAAGCTTAGCAATTCATGCCCTGCTGTTGCGTCAATAAGTTGGTCGATATGGGGCAATGAGAAGGAATCCGTTGGGCACGCTTTGTTTAGGTCGGTGAAGTCTACGCACATTCGCCACTTCCCGTTCTTCTTTTTGACCATGACTATGTTGGTGACCCATTGGGGGTACTTTGATTCCCTGATGGAAACATTTGTGAGTAATTTATCCACCTCCTTGCTGACTGCCTCATTGATTACAACGTTGAACTTTCTCCTTATTTGTCGTACCGGCAGGTAGAGTGGGTCGACGTTTAATCTATGTATGGCGATATCCTTTGGGATTCCATGCATATCTGAATGGGAGAAGGCAAACAAATCGGCGTTGTTAGTTAAGAACTCACGATACTTACCTGGCTCTGAGAGGTTATTTCTTATGTAAGCCCTTTTTTGTATTGTCGGCGTCATCCAGTTATACTGGGTCGAGGTCCTCTACAGTCGCCTTGCAAGATTCTACGACGTCTTGGTCTTCGATGGCCTCTGTTGGTGGGTCGGGCTTAATTTCCGACATGGCTGATTTCTATGCCTTCGCACTTGCGCCCTTCCATTGTTTGATGTGTGTGCAATCTTGGGCGATCTGATATCACTCTTGGGCGGTGTGTGGCTCGCCTCAGATGTTGAATATTCCCTACGAAGTGGGAAATTTAATCACCTGATAGAAGCTCGAGGGGATGGCTCGCATGGCGTGTATCCATGGTCTTCCCATGATGGCGTTATAGGGTGTTTCCTGGTTCATGACATGGAATGTTGTTTCCAATGTGACTCCCCCTACTAGGACATGTAGCACTATTTCTCCGGATGTCCGTTCCACTGCATTGTTAAAACCCGTTAGTGTTATGCAATGTGGTATTATTTTATCCTCGAGCCTCATTTGCATGAGAACTCTTGGGTGAATAATACATGCACCGCTTTTGTCGTCTACCATGATTTTTTTACATCTGTGTCAACGATGCGTAAAGTTATAACCAAAGCATCATAGTGAGGGAAAGACAAATCGTCGGCATCCGACTTATCGAAGATGATACTGTCTTCGAGGTCATCATACCGTACGTGGGCGACCGTCTGTTTGAGTTTATGTGTGGTGGTGAACTTCACATGGTTGATTATTGTGTCGTCGCCACTGCCGATGATCATCTGTATGGTGCGTGCTGGCGACGGTGGTTTTGGAGGTCCTTGAGATGGGTCCGCCCTCTGGCGAAGTTGGCCCTTCCTTTATCGCTGAGCAGCTTTTTCTGTTACCCCTGGTTCAGCATCCTGACTACTTCCTGACGCAAACCTATGCAATTTTTGGTTTTATGTCCTCTTTTCTGATGGAATTCGCAGAGGAAATTCGACCTCCTGGCGCTTGGGTCCGATTTCATTTTTTTGCGTCCATTGCACCTTCGTGTCCAGCTTTTCCAATGCGTACACTATCTCTAAAGGAGAAACACAAAAGTTATGAGCAGATAATAACGGAGGCATATCTCTTTCTCTTCGAAGGGGTGCGGCGTGTCATAGCACAACATCTGTATGTCTTGGAGGGTGCGGATTAGCTGTTCTGACATAGGGCTGATGCCTTTCTCGATTGAAACGTAGGGGTTGATGCCTTCGCTCCTCGTTACGTCGGTCTCTCCTCGCCTCAATCTGTACTGACGTTAGTCGCTGAATTGGGCCATTCAAATCGTCCTCATCCGCCCTTATATCGGCGCAATAGGCATTGTGAATCTTTTCCCATGTGGTGGGTGGGGGGGTACTTTATGAGTCTGCTGAGTAACTTTTTGGTTACTTTGGATCCGTTCCTATTCAACCCATTCTGAAAGGCTGCTACCGCCATCCTTTCTGATACGTTTGGTGGGCTTATTCTTACTTTGTTGAATCAGGCGAGGAAGTCCCGAAGTCCCTCACCCGTTGTTTTCCTGATGTCGAAGATATCTTCGACTGTGGCTTCAGCTTTCTTTGCTCGTGCATGAGCGGTAGCGAATTTATCCATCATTTCCTCAAACGTTGATATTGACCGTGCTTGTTGCTATGAATACCATGTCACGACTCCTCGTGTTAGAGTTTCGCCAAACTTTTTTAGCAGCACGGAAGGTACTTGTTCTTTTGACAGATCATTGCCTTTTACCACAAGGACATAATGGATCAGATGATCCTCGGGGTTCGTAGTTCCGTCGTATATTTTCAAATATGGTGGCATATTGAAGGTTTTCGGAATGGGATGAGGAGCGGCTCCATCGCTGTATGGTTGTTCAACGAATCGGCCCACATCGCATTTTGGTAGTAGCTTGGGGGCGCTAGGTATTTTGTCTACTCTTTCCAGGTGCTCCTTCATTTGATCGCGGAGTGTTTTATTCTCGTTTTCCATTTCTTCCATTTTCTTTAAGATGAACATGAGCGCACCATCACGTGCAGTAGTGAAGGGGTGAGTGTTGCCCATTTGTGTGATGCTTGGCTCGTTGGTGTTAGCTGTGAGTTTTGCAGTCGATAAGTCTTCGACGTTTCCTTTAGGGGATTTTTCGAGTATGTTGTTCAGAGCACTCGTCAACCATTCCTCTAGCAGCTTTTTGACTGTCGGTGGTATTTCTTTCGCTATAGACGCGGAAGCTTCCATTTCGCGTGATACCGTTAGATCTCCGTGTGGAAAGGCTAAGATTCCTTCCTCCGGTGTATCCCCAGGCATTGTGTTTTCAGCATCCTCTCTGCCGGCTTCGTTGAGAGAGTTCAGGAGGTTGTTTGAGACATCTGCTATCATCTTCAACCTCGCTTCTTTCTCTATCATTGTTAGTTTTTATGGTGTATGAGGAACAGTAAACGTTACTTTCAGGAGCCTAGATGAGAACTATGATTTCAGCTATTGAAATCCCCACAGACGGTGCCAAATTGCTTGACTTAAAAAAAATCAATCAAAGATGAAGAGGTAAATCGTAGCCGAATATAATAAGCTTTATGATGATAGCAACAATTGTGTAATAATGATAGAGAGAAGAGAATAATTAATATTGCTCTTACAAGGTTAATGCTTTTTTTACAAAGGAAAGATCCCCCCTTCACAAGGCTTTCACTCCCCTTATATACTAAGGACTCTTCCCTCAGTCACAGGAATGACCACCTTATGGAATATTCGAAGAATATTCCTTAAGTCTGTTAGTGTACTGACGCCATTATCGTCGCTGCCTGCCTTTCCTTGTATTGCAGTCGTACCCGACCAGACGTAGACTCATGAATGCTTCATATGTTTAGACACCCATACAATAACAGAACTGCTGACCCTAACGAACATATTACTTCATACACTTGTGAAATTAATGGAAATGACTTGAATGACGATGAAGCCGAGTTAGTATTATTAAAAAATTTCCGCAGACGACGTATTCGCTCACTCCATAGATTAGTTTCCCAATTTCCTCTTTCTTAATCTACCTTTTGACTATTTTAACATATTTTTAATTACTAGTCTTTTAATAGACAAGTCCAGCAATTATATTAAAGAAAAAATTACGTGACACGTCAAACATTTATACTGTATTTATCATTCGTAGTTATACTTTTAGTAAATTTATTATTTGTAGCTATACTATGAATTTTATAACAAATTCATAAAATACGAGATTAACTGTTTTGAACTCAGTTGGTTAGAGCACCTGCTTGGTCAGCGGAGGATTTAAATTCGACTCTCAACAATAATATTTTATTTTCTTGTATTTATGTATTTCACTTTAGTTGCATGTTGTATCTTTTATATACAACCCTGTATACAATTGATATAAGTTGTATCCTTTGTATACACCCTTGTATATAGTTGATACAATTGTATCCTCTGTATATAAGAATGTATCATTCGTGCAATGAACACAATTGCGTGAACGAATACAATTGACGCATGCTGTATTCGTTGCGCATATGAGTACAAGTGATACAAATGAATAATAACTATGAATGGTAATTAAACAAATTATAATTACTAGATTCTAAATTACAGTAATTTGTGAAAATTCCTCTATATTAAATGTCGTGCTCTATCTACTGATTTCACATAAAATGCAACGCAAAGAGCAAACGAAAGATATATTTTGGAAATTGAGACTATCATGCCAGTACTTGGTCTGTTCAATTACTTAAGAAGAAAGAAAACAAAACATAACAAAACTACTTGACTTGAAAAGAAGAGAAGGAAAGAAAAAAGTCTCTAAGTTATCCCACATCGGTAAGTGTTTAAATATGAAAGCCAGGAGCTGAGTATTAAATGGAAAGAGTGAAGAATGTTGAAAACTTAAAAAGGGTCGGTTGGCTAAATATGCCACACTCGCCCGAGTGGTGAGTGCCGTATGGATATCAAGACATATGGCCGACATAATTTGTGGAAATTTCATAGGGTTGGCTCGTTGGCCGACCCTCCATTGCTTCTCTCTTAAACTTTAGTAATTTTTCTGGTGGGTTCTGCGCTACTATGTGTAAAATATGATTCTTTGTCTTTGGTCTAATGAGCTTTTCTTGAACCTTACGATACATTTCTGATGAATTCTACCTTTTTATTTATATCCCAAAAAGTTTTTTACTATTTATATTAAACTAGTAGTCGTACATCGTAAAAAATATTAATTACGATATACCCAATAATAAATTAAAGGTACTTATATAGTTAGTGAATAACTTTTTTGTTTAATATTTTTTTATTATATTAACTAATATTTAATATTTGCTTTCTTTGTGTTATATATGAGAAGATTTATAATTTATTACTGTTGAAATATTTTTTTATTTTAAATTTTATTTTATTGTTCTTAATAATATTATCTAAATTTTAATGAATAAAATCGCTATATTAAATTTTAATAATATTATATATATATATATATATATATATATATATTATTTTTTATTTTATTTTATTATTTTTATTTTTTATATATATTTAAATTCAAAAATAATAACCAATAACTTTTGTTATATATTTAATTTTTTAATTTATTTATTTTCGTTTTTTTATTTTAAAATAATTTTTAAAACTCCAATTTGAAACTACTCCCAAATTTGAATTGATAATTAATTATTTTTAATTTCATTTTTAATTTTAAAATTATTTTAAAACTCCAATTGAAACTACTTCCCGATTTGAATGAGTAGTTCTTCTCTTTTTTTTTTTATAGCTTTTTTTTTTTTGCTTTTTATTTTAAAATAATTTAAAAAATCCAACTTGAAACTACTCCCACCCAATTTGAATGGATAGTTATTATATATATATTTATTTATTTAACTATAAAATATCTATATTTATTAATCCAAATAAAGTAACCAATATATATATATATATATATATATATGGTAGTTTTTTATTTTATTTTATTATTTTTAATTTTTATATATATATTTAAGTTTAACAATAATAACCAATAACTAACTATGACATGTGATATTTTTTTAGGTTGCCACTTGGCTTAAGGAGAGAGCTTTTTTCTCTCCTTTTAATAATACTAGTAGTCGTATCCGCGCGATGCGCGGTCAATATTAAAAAGAAAAAATTAAATTATAATCATTGTTGTTTGATACTATTCGACCGTATTGCTTTAATAAATTTTAATTGTCATTTTATTTGTCAATACGATATACCCAACCCTCACTAATATTTGAGTAGTTAATTTCTTTGTTAATTTTCAATAAATAATTTTTTTGTTATTAACTAATTATGTCTTGCGACTTTTATCTAGGCCACCACTTGTATTAATATGGTGCTTTTTTCTTTGGTTTTTAATAATATATAGATAGATTATTAGCATATTATTTGTTTAATATTTTTGTCTGCTATTTTTTTGTAATATAATAAAAGATATACATTTTATTACACTTGAAAATATATATTTTTTATTTTAAATTTTATTATATTTTTCTCAATAATATTTTTTGAATTTTAATGAATTGATATACTTTTTATTTCAAAAAATAAAAAATAAAATAATATTAAAAATAAAATAAAGAAATTAACTAACCTAAATCAACTCTCCCCATGTTTTAGTAGTTAATTTAGGTAGTTAATTTCTTTGTTAATTTTCAATAGATAATTTCTTTGTTATTAATTAATTATTCCATAA
>MU714261.1:12906-40099 GCA_026770625.1 Nicotiana glauca
GAAGTAAGAAAAATTAATTTAGGAATAAAGAACTTATGAAGAAATATTATTCTTCTAAAATAAGGACAACTAGTAGCAAATATTAAAGACAAAGAGATACTATAAGGTGATTTCTTCCAACAAGACTCAATGTCTTCTTTCCAACATATACTCTCTATTTATAGAGTTTTTTTGGCTTAATATTCTCCATAATTGCAACTATGAAACTGTAGTTGCAACTATGGAAATTGTAGTTGCAACTATGGTCTTATCAATTAGACTTTATTTTGCAGAGAAAGGCTATAATTTCAACTATAGTTCTCTAGTTGCAACTATGGTGATTTACTTCATGATTCCCAATTGCTATTGTCGCAACTATTGTGCTTTAGTCTATTTGATTCTTCATTCCCAGTTTTTTTTTGGCAATTCACTAGGCTAGTGCCTAGGGTTAGTTTTTTATTAATAATAAAAAAGTAAAAATACAACAATTAGGAAAAAGTACAAATAAGGGGGACAATAGCACTGGTATTGTTACCCATATAACAGAAACCGGGCTAACCTTACCGTACTAATCCTTCATTCTCAGTTGACTACTCAATTTTCACTTTTTTTTTGCTTCTTTTCTTTGATTTTCATATGCTCTTTCTCCTGCAAAGTATGTTAGAAAATATGGAATAATATGATATATATATATTCATGTTTTATTTAAAATATTTAATATTTACATATAAAAATATATGAATAAATTATATTCATCAAATTCTCCCACACTTGAATCTTTGCTCGTCCTCGAGGAAAAAAAATATTTCTAATGATAATATATATACATATACTTTTTTTTGTAACATTTTCTTCAAAACTTTTGGTCTTTGTAGGATAGAAAATTTATTCAAAATAACTTCCTTTATCATGCCAAATGATTAATCTTTTAAGCTTCATCACTTGACTGGCAGTTTCTAAGGCAGATGCTTACAGAGCTAGGATTTCCTTACAAGTGCATTGGCTGGATTATGGAGTGTGTGACAACAGTGTCATATTCATTAACACTCAATGGTGGACTCACAAAACCTTTTCCCGCTAGGAGAGGGATAAGGCAAGGAGACCCTATGTCTCCTTACCTATTTGTAATTGCAATGGAGTACTTGCAGAGGGAGATGAATACTTTGAAAATGCAGAAGGAGTTCAAATACCATCCAAAATGCAAGAAACTGGGAGTAACACATATATGTTTTGCTGACGATATCTTAATGTTTTGCAGGGGAGACACAAAATCTATTCAAGCAATACAAAATATTTTTAACAAGTTCTCAAAAGCATCAGGATTGCAAGCAAGTATGGAGAAAAGCTCAATATATATGGCTGAGATTAATCAACAAGTGCAAGAAGAGATTATGCTACTTACTGGATATACAAAGGGCAACCTGCCTTTTAAATATTTGGGAGTGCCGTTGTCGACCAGGAAACTGAATATAAACCAATGTCTACCTTTGGTTGAGAAGATCACTGATAGAGTGAGATGATGGTCTGCTAGGATGTTATCATATGCTGGAAGATTATAATTGATCAAATCTGTGCTATTTGGTGTGCAAACATACTCTGCCCAAATATTCTTGATTCCAAAGAAGATTATGAAAATGGAGGAGGCTGTCTGTAGGACTTTCCTGTGAACTGGATCAACTGAAATATCTCGGAAAGCCCTTATAGCATGGGAAAAAATTTGCCAACCTAAAAGTATAGGGGGTTGAATGTGATCAACATGAGAACCTGGAATAAAGCTGCAGTGATGAAACACTTATGGGCATTGGCTATGAAGAAGGATACATTATGGATTAGATGGGCTCACATATACTACATAAAAAATAGAAGAATTAAAGACAGACATACACCAAAAAATGCAGCATGGGTGGTGAGGAAGATCATTGAAATGAAGGAAGATGTACTGAAGATGAGGACAAACCAAACAGACATTGCATCAATTCTGAGAGAGTTTGAGAAACAAGGCAAGTTCCAGATCAACAAGGCATATGTGCAACTTCAACCTCAATTTAGCAAAGTGGAATGGAAGAGTATTCATATGCATTCACAAGTTCATCCAAGGTTTAAATTCCATCTATGGTTAGACATCAATCAGAGACTAACAACAATCGACAGACTTGCAAAGCTTGGATTACAAGTGCAGGCAGAATGTGTGTTCTGCGGACAACATGAGGAAAATTTTGAGCATCTATTTTTTGTATGTCATTATACAAAAATATTGTGGGAAAGAATTCTCAATTGGTTAGGATACAGAAGGCAGATTCAAAACTGGGAACAGGAAGTGAGCTGGATAAGTAGTGTGGCAAAGAAGAAAGATTGTGTTGCAGAAATGACCATGGCAGTCTTTGCAATGGTTGTCTAATGCATATGGAGAGAACGAAATATGATCAGATTTGAGAAAGGAAGATATGATGCTGATAGAGTGTGCAAGGAAATTGCAATGCATATACATGTTCAAGGACGAAAGAAGATCAAATGGAGTCAAGGATTGGCAACAGTGAATAAAGGTCGTCGTATAGAAGTAGAAATGAATTAGTATAGATATACTTGTTTTTTTTAATTGCAGTTGATATGAGAGATTAACGGTCAGCGTTAATCTAGTTTTGTAATGACTTTTTGATGGAATAAAAGTTTAAAATTTCGTCAAAAAAATCTTTTAAGCTTCACCAAATCTTTTACCTTGCTTCTGATTTTACTTTTGAAAAAACAAAATTTTCATTCCTTTTCGCTTGAATTGTTCGGAATTGTTTACTTTATTATCACAAGTTTTGAATATCACAATTCTTATTCCATAGGATTGCTCTTCATGTTAATGTCCATTAATATAGATTCAACACTGATTTTTGAAATCTATTTAGGACTTTTCTTAGCTTATAATGTCAGGCTTCTGGCTGGTAGAATAAAGATATTTTTGTAGTGACTTTTCTTCTTCCAGCTTGGAGAAAATCTCTTTTTTCTTCTTCTTTTTTTGTGCCTTGCACCATCTTCTTTTTCTTTTTCTAACAAACATTACTTATTATGGCTAGAAGAAGTAATAACTATAATAGTAATATACATCTCTTTTTTCCTTTTTTTTCTTTTCTTTTGGGAGGTTATACACCATGGTATTTTTAAAAAAATAGGATAAAGGCTCAAAGATAGGTTCTAAGAGGTAAAAGCTTCATTTTTTTTTTTGGAGAGAATAAACTAAAAGAGGCTAAAAAGTGTATCAAAGAAAGCCTAATTTCATCTTTCAAGAATCAGTGTCATCGATTATTTCGCCTCGAAGAACATTTAGAGCAAGTTCTAGAAAAATTATTGAGTATACCTTCTTGTGATAATAACATTTCTCAATTCCCTTGATCTTGTGAGTTGGAGATGCTAGTTTTGCCTTCACAAAATTAAAGTCATAGGCATGGATCTGATATGATAATGAAAAAAAAAACTTAATATTTGGGCACAATAGAAAGAATTTATTTTACTAATTAAAAACCTACAGTGACACAAACATTAAGTAGAAAAAGTTTATTATAACATTATAGAAAAAAAAAAGAAAAAAAAGAAAAATATATATATATATATATATACATGAAGTACTAAAAAATTTGAAAATTAAAAAATCTTTTTAGCTTTCAAATTTACAGTCACAGAAGAAAGCTTGAAAGAAACTGTGACCACACATATTCTATATGCAATAGACTGGACTAGCTTTTAGACCTTATCAGTCATGGGGTCCGGGTTTAAATATAAACCAAAATTTACCTGTGCCGCCATTTGAATTGCATCATTAAATGGTTAATGTGACAAACCGACCCGTCGTCTCATGAGTTACCGCTCCGTTTCTCCCATTTTTAGCTTCTTATTGCTTCATTATCCGTATCTTGTGTGATCGAGTTGATTTGGAGCGATTTTGGTAAGAAACGAGACACTTAGTCTCTTTAAGGAAGACTTAGTTTGGAAAAATCAACCGGACGTTGACTTATAAGTTAGAGGGCTTGGTTATGGATCATGATGATTCGATTAGCTTCGGGGGATGATTTGTCACTTAGGAGTGTGATCGGAAATGATTTTGGAGGTCCGGTGTAGAATTAGGCTTGAATTGGCGAAGTTAGTATTTTGGCGAATTCCGGTTGATATGTGAGATTTTGATCCGGGTGTCGGAATGAAATTCCGAGAGTTTCTGTAGCTTCATTGTGTCATTTGGGATATGTGTGCAAAATTTTAGGTCATTCGGATATTGTTTGGTTGGGTTTTTTATCGAATGCGTATTTTGGAAGTTTTAGAAGAACTTAAGCTTGAATTCTATGTAATTTGATGGTTTTAGTGTTGTTTGAGGTGTTTTGATGATTGGAACAAGTTTGAATGATGTTTTAGGATGTGTTGGAATTTTTGGTTGAGGTCCTGGGGGCTTCGGGTGTGTTTTGGATGCCAACCGGGTCATTTTTGGAACTTGTTGAACTGCTGGTTACTGGTATCTGGTTTCCTTCTTCGCGAATACGAGGGGAGTCTCGCGAACACGAAGAGGAAAAATGGGAGGCTGTGATTTTGGCCTTCGCGAACGCAAAGGGGTAGTTGTGAATGCGAAGGAGTGGGTCAAGGTGCTACGCGAACGCGGGGTAGTAGTCGTGAACATGTAGAAGGAAAATTGGGCCTGGGGTCATTGGCCTACGAGAACGCGAGGCTTGCTACGCGAACGTGAACGCGAAGAGCCTGGAAATTGGCCTTTGCGAATGCGAGCCCTGGAATGTTAAGTTTGGGCCTGGGCAGAATGTGAAGTTCTAAAAATGGGACTTCGTTCCCATTTTCCATTTTTAGCGATTTGGAGCTCGGATAAGGTGATTTTTTGACAGATTTTTGGAGAGAACAATGAGGTAAGTATTCTTAACTCAATTTTGGCTGTATAACTTGAATATATTACTAGTTTTGGCGTTTAATCTGTGAATTTTAGTAGAAAAGGTTAGAAAACCCTCTTGGATAGAATCACGGATGTGAGGGTCGAAATGTGGTGGGATTTGGATAATTTTTGTATGGTTAGACTCGTGGGGAGATAAGGAACCCGTTGATGTAAAAATTTCTGAATTTTGAGACGTGGGCCCGGGGCTCGGGTTTTCACTAATTTTGAGAATTTTGGTATTTTTTGATTGTTTTGATTGGGATTTGTTCCTGTAACATATTATGACGTATTCGTTCTGATTTTGGATAGATTCGACGCACGTGGAGGTCAATTCGAAGGGAAAAGGCATCGCGAGCTAAAGAAATAGCCGGTTCGAGGTGAGTAATGATGTTAAATGATGTCCTGAGGGTTTGAAACCCCGAATTTGCACATCGTAGTGCTATATTGAGGTGAAGCACGCGCTGGATGATGAGCGCGGGGTCTTTTACTACTTGGGATTCTGACTTGGTCCATCCCGATTGATGCTTTTACTGCATATTTGACTGAGATTGATTTGTTATCATCATGATTTGGCTAATTGCCATATTTGGGCTTCGTGCCAATTATTTGAACCCTTCGGGGATTTTTTATCACCATTTCCTCACTGTTTTGACTTATATTTAAACTCAGTCCTGTTGATATTTAAGGTTTTACAAACTCAGCCACTTTTATACAGATTTGAAACTTAGATGATATTTCTAAATGATATTTTGGGCTGAGAACTACTGTTTTACAAATGCCCGAGGGGCTTATGATGATTTCCAGACTAAGTAAAGCCGAGGGCCATAAGTGAGGAGGCTTTCAAACCTTGAGTGTGATGTGAGGAGGCTTACGGGCTTCGTGTGTGATGTGAGAAGGCTTTCAGGCCTTATTTTATATGCCACAAGGTGGCTTGATATTGCGCTTGGGCCATAAGGGGCCACTCCCGGAGTCTGCACACCCCCAATGAGCGCCGTCGACGTTAAATGGATCGGGCTGCACGCCGCAGCGGTTACTATATGATATTGTTCTGAGAGTGAAATGACAAATGTTAGACAGTGGTAACAATGGCATCGTAGGACACATCTTGGTCAGGTAACAATGACTGACCAGGAACAAAACTGTGCGGTCAGGTAACATTGACTAACCAGAGCGGACAAATTTTAATACTGAGCCTGAGGGACAGATTTCTACTTGTTATTTTAATATTGAGCCCAAGGGGTAGATTTCTACTTGTCATTTACTGCCAAATTACCTGTTGTGCTGGTTTAAAAGAGATTTCATCTGATTTTTCACCGATTTGCTATTTAAGTGATTTTACTGCTTCTGCCCTTACGTGTTTTCTTGCTTCAACCATTATTTATATTTATTACTCACTGGGTCGGAGCACTCACATTACTCTCTGCACCGTGTGTGCAGATTCAGGCATAGAAGATTCCCATCCCTAAGAGCTGATCCTTCCAGTCCAGGTGGTGTTTCGGAGACTACGAGGTATCTGTTGGCGTCCGCAGCCCCCGTGACTTCTTTATAGTATTAATTCCATGTTATTCGAACTATTGTATCGGATTTCGTATTTAGTAGACTTGTGTCAGGATTTCTTAGTTGCTCATGACCTGTGACACCCCGGTTAGCACTGTGTTGGGTTAGATTTTCTGCATTTTTATCTATACTTCCGTTATTAGGTATTATTAAACCATGATTATACAATAATTGTGTTAAATAACTATTTTAAAGGGCAAATTGGGTTGATTGGCTGGCCTTGTCTTCACGAGAGGTGCCATCACGACCATGTTCAGAGTTTGGGTCGTGACAAGTTGGTATCAGAGCCTAGGTTACTAGGTCTCGCGAGTCATGAGCAGGTTTAGTAGAGTCTCGCGGATCGGTACGGAGACGTCTGTACTTATCCTCGAGAGGCTGCAGAACCTTTAGGAAAAACATCATATTCTTGAATTCTTATCGTGCATCCTTGATTCTACTTGAAAAGTAACTCTTACAATTCCTTCCACGTGTTTGTATGCACGAACGAGCGCTCAGTATTAGATGTGCCTTGATGGATTGTAATTCCCCGATCGAAAGGCGAGACGTGATCTCTGTGAGTTGATGTTAGGCCAGTCTTGAGGACTTGAGTCCGGATCTTTGCCTATGGCTTGAGCACCAAGGTGCAGATGGAGCGAGCAAGTATTTTGAACTTATATGTCCGGTATTGTCCCTATTAGTGGGAATGATGGTTGGATAGCTAAGCAATGAGTATGTTAGTACCGAGAGATGTATCTATATGACTTGGAAGTGACGAGGAAGGGCTGCAGGATGAAAGATGAACTATTAAGTGTTTGATTTTCATTGTGATGGATGTGTAGCTCCGAGTTATGGGCGCGCGAAGAATCTTGTCATGTCTCCTAATTGGAGTGAAGTAAATTTCATGTTGCGGTATGAGTTTAGACTCAGGAAGATTAAGTGACTGTGTAATGTGTATGATAGTGGAAGGTATACAAAATGTTAATTGGAGGCAAAGCAGGTGGGTTATCTCCTGCGGAGGGTTCTAAAGTTGTGTGATCCTTATGTTGTTTATTAGAAGATCTCATTTACAAGTGAAGAATATGCGTTGAAATCTAAATTGGGCCGCCTAGAGAGTGGGCTTAACTGTTGCGTGAGTGAATGCAAGAATTGCAGAAGAGTTAAAATTCCAGATGATTTGTGTTTCCAAAATCTTATGAAGGAGTGAGTTTAACCTCAGTATGGTATTACGACAGCAGTAGAGTATATGCGTTACGATTTATTGAGTGCGTTTTGATCTATGGATTTGAGCCAAGTTGGGGAGTTTGCTATTAATTAAGTTGATTGCACAGTTAGGTGCTATATTGGTTCCAGTTTGAGGCGTGTTGGTGAGTCAGTTATGGCTTACGGAGAATAAGGTCGATCAGGCGGTGGCCAGACTCATTTTTATGCTATTCCAGGCAGGACATATGCTATTGCTTCAAATGTTGTTATTACATGTATTGTTCCAGTCTGCCACAGAGATGCCTCTGTATTATTCGATCCCGGTTCCACCTATTCTTATGTGTCCTCATATTTTGCTCATTATTTGTGTACGCCCTAGGAGTTTCTTTCTTTACCTGTTCATGTATCTACCCCGGTGGGCGATACTATTGTTGTGGACCGTGTGCACCGGTCATGTGTTGTGATTATTGAGGGTTTAGAGACCCGAGTTGATCTATTTCTATTGAGCATGGTGGACTTTGATGTTATATTGGGCATGGATGGGTTATCTCCGTGTCATGCTATTCTAGACTGGCATGCTAAGACAGTTGCTTTGGCCATGCCGGGTGTACCGCGGATTGAGTGGCGTGGTATGACTGATTATGTTGCTAGCAGAGTAATTTCTCTCTTGAGAGCCCAAGGTATGGTTGGGAAAGGTTATCTGTCATATCTAGCTTTTGTGCAAAATTTTGGAGCTGAGACTCCTAGTATTGATTCTGTCACGGTTGTGGGGGATTTTTCCCGATGTATTTCCTGCAGACCTGCCGGGCATGACACTGGACAGGGATATTGATTTCGGTATCGATTTGGTGTCGGGCACTCAGCCCATTTCTATTTCACCATACCGCATGGAACCAGCGGAGCTGAAGGAATTGAAAGAGCAGCTTCAGGAACTCCTAGAAAAAGGGGTTCACTCGGCCTAGTGTGTCACCTCTGGGTGCACCAGTCTTATTTGTGAAGAAGAAGGATGGCATAATGACAATGTGCATTGATTACAGGCATTATTCTTGGGTTGGTAACCTACATGGCCTAGTCAAGCTAGAGGAATTCCGTTTTGATAGAGGACTGGCAAAATTAACGCGAATGGCCTGGAAATTGGCCTTTGCAAACGCGAGCCCTGGAATGTTAAGTTCGGGCCTAGGCAGAATGTGAAGTTCTGAAAATGGGACTTTGTTCCCATTTTCCATTTTTAGCGATTTGGAGCTCGGATAAGGCGATTTTTCGACAGATTTTTGGAGAGAACAACGGGGTAAGTGTTCTTAACTCAATTTTGGTTGTATAACTTGAATCTATTACTAGTTTTGGCGTTTAGTCCGTGAATTTTAGTAGAAAATGTTAGAAAACCCTCTTGGATAGAATCACGGATGTGAGGGTCGAAATGTGGTGGGATTTGGATAATTTTTGTATGGTTAGACTCGTGGGGAGATAAGGAGCCCGTTGATGTAAAAATTTCTGAATTTTGAGACGTGGGCCCCGGGGCTCGGGTTTTCGCTAATTTTGAGAATTTTGGTATTTTTCGATTGTTTTGATTGGGCTTTGTTCCCGTAACATATTATGACGTATTCGTTCTGATTTTGGATAGATTCGACATACGTGGAGGCCAATTCGAAGGGCAAAGTCGTCGAATAGCCGGTTCGAGGTGAGTAATGATGTTAAATGATGTCTTGAGGGTTTGAAATCCCAGATTCGCACATCGTAGTGCTATATTGAGGTTAAGCATGCGTTGTATGACGAGCGCGTGGTCTTTTACTACTGTGGATTGTGACTTGGTCCATCCCAATTGATGATTTTACTGCATATTTGACTGATATTGATTTGGTATCATCATGATTTGGGCTAATTGCCATATTTGGGCTTCGTTCCAATTATTTGAACCCTTCGGGATTTTTATCACCATTTCCTCACTGTTTTGACTTATATTTAAACTCAGTCTTGTTGATATTTATGGTTTTACAAACTCAGCCACTTTTATACAGATTTGAAACTTAGATGATATTTCTAAATGATATTTTGGGCTAAGAACCACTATTTTACAAATGCCCGAGGGGATTATGATGATTTCCGGACTGAGTAAGGCCGAGGGCCATATGTCAGGAAGCTTTCAGGCCTCGAGTGTGATGTGGGGAGGCTTTCAGGCCTCATGTGTGATGTGAGAAGGCTTTCAGGTCTTATTTAATACGCCATGAGGTGGCTTGATATTGCGCTTGGGCCGTAAGGGGCCACTCCCGGAGTCTGCACACCCCTAGTGAGCGCCGTCGATGTTAAATGGATCGGGTTATATGCCGCAGCGGTTATTATAAGATATTGTTCTAAGAGTGAACTGACAAATGTTAGACTGTGGTAACAATGGCACTGTAGGATGCATCTTGGTCAGGTAACAATGACTGACCAGGAATAAAACTGTGCAGTCAGGTAACAATGACTGACCAGGAATAAAATCGTGCGGTCAGGTAACAATGACTGACCAGAGGGGACAAATTTTAATATTGTGATGACCCGACCCGTCGTCTCATGATTTAACGCACCGTTTTCCCCATTTTCAACTTCTTTATGTTTCATTATCGGTATTTGGTGATTTAGAGTTGATTTGGAGTGGTTTTGAGAAGAAATGAGACACTTATTCTCTTTGAGGAAGGCTTAGTTTGGAAAAGTTAACCGGAAGTTGACTTATATGTTAGAGGGCTCGGATGTGAATTCCGATGGTTCGGTTAGCTCCGAGAGGTGATTTTTGACTTAAGAGCGTGATCGAAAGTATTTTTGGAGGTCCGGTGTAGAATTAGGCTTGAATTGGCGAAGTTAGTATTTTGGCGATTTCCGATGGAAAGGTGAGATTTTGATTCGGGATTCGGAATGGAATTCCGAGTGTTGCTGTAGCTTTGTTAGGTTATTTGGGATGTCTGTGCAAAATTTCAGGTCATTCGGACGTGGTTTGGTTGGGTTTTTGATCGAATGCATGCTTCAAAAGTTTTAAAAGAACATAGGCTTGAATTCAATGTAGTTTGATGGTTTTGGTGTTGTTTGAGGTTTTTATATAATTGGAACAAGTTTGAATGATGTTTTAGGATGTGTTGGTATTTTTGGTTGAGGTCTCGGGGGCCTCGGGTGAGTTTCGGGGTGGTTTCGGATTATTTTGGAGGAGTTTGATATTGCTGGTTCTGGTGTGACACTGTAGCTTCGCAAATGCGAATTTTTGCTGGGAATTGCGAAAACACTGTAGCTTCGCAAATGCAAAGGATTTGTAGGGAATTACGAGAAAACACTGTAGCTTCGCAAATGCGAAGGATTTGTAGGGAATTGCGAAAACACTGTAGCTTCGCAATTGCGAAGCTTTGTCGGGAATTGCGAAAACACTGTAGCTGGGCAGAATGTTAAGTTCTGAAAATGGGACTTCACTCCCATTTTCCATTTTTAGCGATTTGAAGCTCGGATAGGGCGATTCTTGGATAGATTTTCATAGAGAACAATAGGGTAAGTGTTCTTAACTCAATTTTCATTGTATAACTTAAATCTATTACTAGTTTTGGCGTTTAATCTGTGAATTTGGATAGAAAAGGTTAGAAAACCCTCTTGGATAGAAACATGGATTTGAAGGTCGAAATGTTATGGGAATTGGATAATTTTGGTATGGTTAGACTCATGGCGAGATGAGGAATCCGATGATGTTAATTTTTTGATTTTTCGAGAAGTGGGTCCGGGGCTCGAGTTTTGCTAATTTCGAGATTTTCGCTATTTTTCGATTGTTTTCGATTGGGTATTGTCCCATTGGCATAATGTGACGCATTCGTTGTGATTTTGGATAGATTCGACGCACGTGGAGGCCAATTCGAGGGGCAAAGGCATCGCGAGTTAAAGAAATAGTCGATTCGAAGTGAGTAATGTTTGTAAATGACATCCTGAGGGTTTGAAACCCCGGATTTGCACACCATAGTGCTATATTGAGGTGACTTGCACGCCAGATAACGGGCGTGGGGTAGAGCACCATTGGGGGATTGTGACTTGGTCCGTCCCGCTTAATAAAAATACTACCAAATTTCTTGAAGCTTAGTTAATATCCTTACAAAAATGGATTAATAGTTATATTTTGGCCTCATGCCAACTGATTGAATCCTTCAGGGATTGTTTTTAATTGTTTCTTACCATATTTTCATATAATTGATCTCAGTCCAAGGTTTTAAATATTGTTTTGCAAACTCAGCCATCTTTCTAAGATTTGAAAACTTAAATGATATTTCTAAATGATATTTTGGGCTGAGAACTATTGTTTTACAAATGCCCAAGGGGTTTATGATGGTTTCTGGACTAAGCATGGATCGCGCGGTGCGCCGCAGCAGTGAGCACGGGTACCGTCTTGGTCAGGTAACAATGACTGACCAGAGCGGACAAACTTTAGACAGTAGTAATAATGGCACTGTAGGACGCGTCTTGGTCAGGTAACAATGACTGACCAGAGCGGACAAACTTTAGACAGTGGTAACAATGGCACTGTAGGACGCGTCTTGGTCAAGTAACAATGACTGATCAGGAATAAATTAATGCCACGAGATGGATTGATATTGCGCTTGGGTTGTAGGAGCCCCTCCGGAGTCTGTACACACCCCCAGTGAGCGCCGTCGACGATAAATAAATGGATGGCTCGGGCTGCGCGCCGCAGTGGGTACCAGAGTATACTGTCATATGCATTTCATTGCACTCATGCATTTGTTCTTATCTGTATTATCTGTCATAATATTTCTGCACTCTTATTTCATTGGCTTTTATGCGACCTCTTGCAATAATTTCCTGATATCCTGGCGTTATTTGTTAACGGAGTGTTGTGCCCGAGGGGCTGACTGTTGTGCTTGTTTGCACTACTTGTTTTGCATTCATTTGCTTAAATGTTGGAAAAAGACATTTTCAAAAGAGGTTTTAAACTGAGCTAAGATATTTCTAAAGATTTCACAGCTTCATGGTTTTTCTTAAATGGTTTTACACTGCTCTTATATAGCAGGATGGCTTGTTTTACGTGATTTCTTACTACTCAGCTGTTATTCACCCTTATTACTCACTGAGTTGGAGTACTCACTTTACTCCCTGCACCTTGTGTGCAGATGCAGGTATTTATACACCCGGTAGCAGGTTTTGGTTGATTGGAGACAGGGTTATCGGAGTTTTAGCAAGGTGGTTGTCAGCGTTCGCAGCATCGCTTTTCTCCCTTTTTGTTCATCATTTCTGTTTTGTATATTTCAGACCTTGTAGTTGTATTTATACTCTAATAGATGCTCATGACAAGTGACACCCCGATGTCGGGCTGAGTTGGGTTAGATTTTTGTATTTTTTTCTATACTTTTGCATTTGGTATTATTAAACCATGTTGTACTATAATTGTGTTAAATAATTGCTTTAAGGGGATGGACTGGGTTGACTGGCTAGCCTTGTCTTCACGAGAGGCGTCATCACGAATCAGGTTCGGGTTTAGTAGAGTCTCGTAGATCGGTACGGAGATGTCTGTATTTATCCTCGAGAGGATGCAGAACCTTTAGGAAAAACTTCATATTCTTGAAATTCTTATGGTGCGTCCTTGATCCATCTTGAAAAGTAACTCTTACATTTCCTTCCACGTGATCATACGCGCGAACGAGCGCTCGATATTAGATGTGCCGTGATGGCTTGTAATTCCCCGATCGAAGGGCGAAACGTGATCTTTGTGAGTTTGATGTTAGGCCAGTCTGGAGGACTTGAGGCCGGATCTTTGCCTATGGCTTGAGCACTGAGGTGCAGATGGTGCGAGCAAGTGTTTTGAACTTATATGTCCGGTATTGTCCCTATTAGTGGGAATGATGGTTGGATAGCTAAGCAATGAGTATGTTAGTATCGAGAGATGTATCTATATGACTTGGAAGTGACGAGGAAGGGCTGCAGGATGAAAGATGAACTATTAAGTGTTTGATTTTCATTGTGATTGGATGTGTAGCCCCGAGTTATGGACGCGTGAAGAATCTTTTCATGTCTCCTAATTGGAGTGAAGTAAATTTCATGTTGCGGTATGAGTTTAGACTCAGGAAGATTAAGTGACTATGTAATGTATATGACAGTAGAAGGTATACAAAATGTTAATTGGAGGCAAAACATGTGGGTTATCTCCTACGGAGGGTTCTAAAGTCGTGTGATCCTTATGTTGTTTATTAGAAGATCTCATTTACAAGTAAAGAATATGCATTGAAATCTAAATTGGGCCGCCTAGAGAGTGGGCTTAATTGTTGTGTGAGTGAATGCAAGAATTGTAGAAGAGTTAAAATTCCAGATGATTCGTGTTTCCACAGGCTTATGAAGGAGCGAGTTCAATCTCACTATGGTATTACGGCAACAATAGAGTATATGCGTTATGATTTATTGAGTGCGTTTTGATCTATGGATTTGAGCCAAGTTGGGGAGTTTGATATTAATTAAGTTGATTGCACGGTTAGGTGCTATATTGGTTCCGGTTTGAGGCGTGTTGGTGAGTCAGTTATGGCTTACAGCGGTTAAGGTCGACCAGACGGTGGCCAGGCTCATGTTTATGCTATTGCAGGCAGGACAGATGCTATTACTTCAGATGCTATCATTACAGGTATTGTTCCAGTCTGCCACAGAGATGCCTCTGTATTATTCGATCCCGGTTCCACCTCTTCTTATGTGTCCTCATATTTTGCTCATTATTTGGGTACACCCCGAGAGTTTCTTTCTTTACCTGTTCATGTATCTACCCCGGTGGGCGATACTATTATTATGGACCGTGTGTACCGGTCATATGTTGTGGTTATTGAGGGTCTGGAGATCCGAGTTGATCTATTGCTACTGAGCATGGTGGACTTTGATGTTATGTTGGGCATGGATTGGTTATCTCTGTGTCATGCTATTCTAGACTGTCATGCTAAGACAGTTACTTGGGCTATGCCGGGTGTACCGCGGATCGAGTGGCGTGGTGTGACTGATTATGTTCCTAGCAGAGTAATTTCTTTCTTGAAAGCCCAGCGTATGGTTGGGAAAGGTTGTCTGTCATATCTAGCTTTTGTGCGAGATGTTGGAGCTGAGACTACTAGTATTGATTCTATCACAGTTGTGAGGGATTTTTCCCGATGTATTTCCTGCAGACCTGTCTGGCATGACACCGGATAGGGATATTGATTTTGGTATCAACTTGGTGCCGGGCACTCAGCCCATTTCTATTCCACTATACCGTATGGCACCATCGGGGCTGAAGGAATTGAAAAAGCAGCTTCAGGAGCTCCTAGAAAAGGGGTTCATTCGGACTGGTGTGTCACCTTGGGGTGCACCAGTCTTATTTGTGAATAAGAAGGATGGCACAATGAGAATGTGCATTGATTACAGCAGTATTCTTGAGTTGGTAACCTACATGGCCTGGTCAAGCCAGAGGAATTCCGTTTTGATAACTTGGGTATGTGTGAGCAGATTTGAAAGCTTTCTTGATGGTTTTTACCATGATTCGAGCCGGATATCTTCAACCGGTGTGCGAAATATATTGTGTATTATGAACTCCTTCTAGATGGAAGCAAATAGAAGATTTCTAACTGCACGGAATGAAAATTTCCTATAGCCCAGAAATTCTAATGAGATTTTGTGTTTGTAACAAGATGACATGATAGACGTGGTGTATGGTACATACTGAATATTTTCATGTGCATGGTGGCAGTTCATTCTTAAAGGTAAGGTCACGAGTTCTGGATGGAATAGTCAGTTTCAAGTATTTAGATAAATGTTATAACTGCTCGATAAGACCTGAGAAGGGTGCGTACTATATTTTAACCAACAGATGTCTATTGGTATTACAACACCCACTTGGTTGATCGACTGCCAATATTTCGATCTTGTTATGCATTGTAGGAAAATTTTGAGAATAATTATCATGAAATGATCGTACTTTAGGGATGTGTCAGTCATTGAGTGTTGAGGTTGTGATCAGTTACGGTGATTTATGTAATCTAGGAATATGGAGACGGGGAATTCTCAAAAATATACTATTTCGGGATTGTGGCATGTTTGAGGTGAGTATTTTACCTAAACTCATTCGATGCACTAGTCGAGCTAATTGATGGTGATAACTATGCGCTGCAAGTGCGAATATATATATGAGGTTTGAACCTGTGTGCAAGCACCGAGCCAATAATCATGCTCGGAAGATACGTAGACTATGATATGCCTAGTGTGGGATATTGAGCTTAAAGGTGTAATGTTTCTCATATTCATAACTTTGTTAAGAACTATCTGGAGTATACTTGAGATTTCCAAGATGCTAGATTCTAGAACAAACTTGGTAATTACTATTCTGCGTTAAATTATTGATTTGAGTTGGGACAGCATAACTTGCTCATGCCTACGATATAGAGTGTTAATTATGCCAGTCCAGGAGCATGAGAATCTTATTTCATTTAGCATATACAGGTGTACTTGTTGGATTGCTCCTATATGATATGCTTGGACTGGAGGTCTGTGACCGTGTCAGGTGGATTATGTTGTTGGAAACTAAGTTGCTTGTGAGGTTGATGTCAATGTGAGCTATAGAAGAGCTGGTTATTATTATTCTATTGATATATCTTGGTTCCAATATGATTGACGAGCTCATAGTATATCGTTGTGGTGGTACTGGTGAGCTTGAGGTACAACTATTTCATTTGAGTCATTTTTATAATTTGAGTATGTTCAGGTTGTTGCTTATTGGGGTGCGGATTATGCTAGATGTGGATTAGGACATATTGATGTGTCATGTCACCAGAGAGGTGTGTTGTATTAGAGGAGATTGTTGGGATCATTAATGAGTACGAACAAATTTTATTTCAGCATGTTGGAAGGATAATATCGAGGTTCGGCTTTAAAAAGAATTGCTATGGTAATTGTCATAGGAGAAATGACTTCATGAATGGTTGATCTGAGAAATGGTTATAGTTTACTGCTTAGTTCATTTATCGTTGGCAGTATATGAAAGTGTTGGAATGATACTTGAGCTGATAAGAGGTTTTCTATCGGTATTTGGTTGTTGTGGGCAGCTGTTGTGAATGGGAATTATCACTACATATGTTTGAGTTATGTGGAATATTAGGTACTTGCACCTGAGGTTGCAGTTATGGGTTATTACAGCTTGTTCGGGCTTATTCACAGTATGAATGTGGGATCCTAATCTATGGAAGATTTCAAAAGTGGAAATGTGGTTCTATGGTTTATGGGCCAGGTTGGATTGTAAAATTTCAGTTACAATGTGTTGTTGTACCTATATGATATAGGGTGACGTGGAATCACCCCCGGGTTTATGCATGGTAAGGTTATTCAGTGATTGTTTGGCTTTTGGAACAACCCTGGGCACGTTCGAGGACAAACTTTTATTTAAGTTGGGGAGGATATGACGACCCGACTCGTCGTCTCATGAGTTACCACTCCGTTTTCCCCATTTTCAGCTTCTTTATGTTTCATTATCGGTATTTGGTGTGTTAGAGTTGATTTGGAGTGGTTTTGAGAAGAAATGAGACACGTAGTCTCTTTAAGGAAGGCTTAGTTTGGAAAAGTCAACCGGAAGTTGACTTATATGTTAGAGGGCTCGGATGTGAATTCCTATGGTTCGGTTAGCTCCAGGAGGTGATTTTTGACTTAGGAGCGTGATCGGAAGTATTTTTGGAGGTCCGGTGTAGAATTAGGCTTGAATTGGCGAAGTTAGTATTTTGGCGATTTCCGATGGATAGGTGAGATTTTGATCCGGGGGACGGAATGGAATTTCGAGAGTTGTTGTAGCTTCGTTAGGTGATTTGGGATGTGTGTGCAAAATTTCAGGTCATTCGGACGTGGTTTGGTTGGCTTTTTGATCGAATGCGTGTTTCGAAAGTTTTAGAAGAACTTAGGCTTGATTTCGATATAATTTGATAATTTTGGTGTTGTTTGAGGTGTTTAGATAATTGGAACAAGTTTGAATGATGTTTTAGTATGTGTTGGTGTTTTTTGTTGAGGTTCGGGGGGCCTCGGGTGAGTTTCGGGGTGGTTTCGGATCATTTTGGAGGAATTTGATATTGCTGGTTCTAGTGTGACACTGTAGCTTCGCAAATGCGAATTTTTGCTGGAAATTGCGAAAACACTATAGCTTCGCAAATGCGAAGGATTTGTAGGGAATTGCGAGAAAATATTGTAGCTTCGCAAATGCGAAGGATTTGTAGGGAATTGCGAGAAAACACTGTAGCTTCGCAAATGTGAAGGATTTGTAGGGAATTGCAAAAACACTGTAGCTTTGAAATTGCGAAGTTTTGTTGGGAATTGCGAAAATACTGTAGCTGGGAAGAATGTTAAGTTCTGAAAATGGGACTTCGTTCCCATTTTTCTTTTTTAGCGATTTGGAGCTCGGATAGGGCGATTCTTGGACGGATTTTCATAGAGAACAACTGGGTAAGTGTTCTTAACTCAATTTTGGTTGTATAACTTGAATCTATTACTAGTTTTGGCGTTTAATCCGTGAATTTGGATAGAAAAGGTTAGAAAACCCTCTTCAATAGAAACACAGATTTGAAGGTCGAAATGTTATGGGAATTGGATAATTTTGGTATGGATAGACTCGTGGCGAGATGAGGAATCCGATGATGTTAATTTTCTGATTTTTCGAAAAGTGGGCCCGGGGCTCGGGTTTTGCTAATTTCGATATTTTTGCTACTTTACGATTTTTTTGATTGGGTATTGTCCCATTGGTATAATATGACGCATTCGTTGTGATTTTGGATAGATTTGATGCACGTGGAGGCCAATTCGAGGGGCAAAGGCGTCCCGAGTTAAAGAAATAGTCGATTCGAGGTGATTAATGTTTGATGACATCCTGAGGGTTTGAAACCCCGGATTTTCACACCATAGTGCTGTATTGAGGTGACTTGCACGCCGGATAACGGGCGTGAGGTAGAGCACCATTGGGGGATTGTGACTTGGTCTGTCCCGCTTAATAAAAATACTACCAAATTTCTTGAAGCTTAGTTGATATCCTTATAAAAATGGATTAATTGTTATAGTTTGTCCTCATGCCAATTGATTGAAGCCTTCAGGGATTGTTTTTAATGGTTTCTTACCATATTTTCATATAATTGATCTCAGTCCAAGGTTTTAACTACTGTTTTGCAAACTCAGCCATCTTTCTAAGATTTGAAAACTTAAATGATATTTCTAAATGATATTTAGGGCTGAGAACTACTGTTTTACAAATGTCCAAGGGGCTTATAATGATTTCTGGACTGAGCATGGATCGGGCTGTGCGCCGCAGTAGTGAGCGCGAGTACCGTCATGGTCAGGTAACAATGACTGACCAGAGCGGACAAACTTTAGACAGTGGTAACAATGGCACTGTAGGACGCGTCTTGGTCAGGTAACAATGACTGACCAGAGCGGACAAGCTGTAGACAGTGGTAACAATGGCACTGTAGGACGCGTCTTGGTCAGGTAACAATGACTGACCAGAGCGGACAAGCTGTAGACAGTGGTAACAATGGCACTGTAGGACGCGTCTTGGTCAGGTAACAATGACTGACCAGAGCGGACAAGCTGTAGACAGTGGTAACAATGGCACTGTAGGACGCGTCTTGGTCAGGTAACAATGACTGACCAGAGCGGACAAGCTGTAGACAGTGGTAACAATGGCACTGTAGGACGCGTCTTGGTCAGGTAACAATGACTGACCAGAGCGGACAAGCTGTAGACAGTGGTAACAATGGCACTGTAGGACGCGTCTTGGTCAGGTAACAATGACTGACCAGAGCGGACAAGCTGTAGACAGTGGTAACAATGGCACTGTAGGACGCGTCTTGGTCAGGTAACAATGACTGACCAGAGCGGACAAGCTGTAGACAGTGGTAACAATGGCACTGTAGGACGCGTCTTGGTCAGGTAACAATGACTGACCAGAGCGGACAAGCTGTAGACAGTGGTAACAATGGCACTGTAGGACGCGTCTTGGTCAGGTAACAATGACTGACCAGAGCGGACAAACTTTAGACAGTGGTAACAATGGCACTGTAGGACGCGTCTTGGTCAGGTAACAATGACTGACCAGGAATAAATTAATGCTGCGAGATGGCTTGATATTGCGCTTGGGCTGTAGGAGCCCCTCCGGAGTCTGTACACGCCCCCAGTGAGTGCCGTCAACGATAAATAAATGGATGGCTCGGGCTGCGCGCCGCAGTTGGTACCAGAGTGTACCGTCATATGCATTGCATTGCACTCATGCATTTGTTCTTATCTGTATTATCAGTCATAATATTTATGCACTCTTATTTCATTGGCTTTTATGCTACTTCTTGCAATAATTACCTAATATCCTGGCGTTATTTGTTAACGGAGTGTTGTGCCCAAGGGGCTGACTGTTGTGCTTGTTTGCACTACTTGTTTTGCATTAATTTGCTTAACTGTTGGAAAAAGACATTTTCAAAAGAGGTTTTAAACTGAGCTAAGATATTTCTAAAGATTTCACAGCTTCATGGTTTTTCTTAAATGGTTTTACACTGCTCTTATATAGCAGGATGGCTTGCTTTACGTGATTTCTTACTACTCAGTTGTTATTTACCCTTATTACTCACTGAGTTGGAGTATTCACTTTACTCCCTGCACCTTATGTGCAGATGCATGTATTTATACACCCGGTAGTGGATTTTGGTTTATTGGAGGCAGGGTTATCGGAGTTTTAGCAAGGTGGCTGTTAGCGTTCGCAACACCGCTTTTCTTCCTTTTTGTTCATCATTTCTGTTTTGTATATTTCAGACCTTGTAGTTGTATTTATACTCTAATAGATGCTCATGACTAGTGACACCTCGATGTCGGGCTGAGTTGGGTTAGATTTTTGTATTTGTTTTCTATACTTCCGTTATTTGGTATTAATAAACCATGTTGTACTATTATTATGTTAAATAATTACTTTAAGGGGATGAATTGGGTTGACTGGCTGGCCTTGTCTTCACGAGAGGCGCCGTCACGACCAGGTTCGGGATTTGGGTCGTGACAAATACTGAGCACGAGGGGCAGATTTCTACTTGTTATTTAGATATTGAGCCCGAGGGATAGATTTCTACTTGTTATTTACTGCCAAATTACCTGTTGTGCTGGTTTAAAAGAGATTTCATCTGATATTTCACTTATTTGCTATTTAAGTGATTTTACTGCTTCTGTATAGAATGCTTTGTGCCTTTACGTGTTTTCTTGTTTTCAGCCATTATTTATATTTATTACTCACTGGGTCGGAGTACTCACATTATTCCCTGCACCGTGTGTGCAGATTCTGGCATAGCTGATTCCCATCCCTGAGAGCTGATCCTTCCAGTCCATGTGGTGTTTTGGAGATTACGAGGTAGCTGTTGGCGTCCGCATCCCCCGTGACTTCTTTATATTATTAATTCCATGTTATTCGAACTATTGTATCAGATTTCGTATTTAGAAGACTTGTATCAAGATTTCTTAGTTGCTCATTACTTGTGACACCCCGGTTAGGGCTATGTTGGGCTGTCTCCTCCATTGATCTGTTGAATTTCAATTGCCCCATATGGAGTAACATCTGTAATATTATAAGGACCTGTCCACCTGGATTTTAATTTTCCTGGAAATAGCCTCAGCCTGCTATTGTAAAGAAGTACTTGATCTCCAATTTTGAAACTTTTTTGTCGAATCAAATTGTCATGCCATATTTTTTTTTCTTTGAAAATTCTGGCATTTTCATAAGCTTCTAATCTCAGTTCTTCCAATTCATTAACCTGAAAAAATCTCTTTTTACCAGCAGAGGTTAATTCAAAGTTTAATACTTTCAGTGCCCAAAAAGCTTTGTGTTCTAATTCAACTGGCAAATGGCAATACTTTCCAAAGACTAATTTATATGGGGATGTTCCAATTGGCATTTTGAACGCCGTTCGGTATGCCCATAATGCATCATCTAATTTTAAAGGCCATTCTTTTCTTGAAATTCCAACCGTTTTTTCAAGAATTCTTTTTAACTCGCGATTGGAAACCTCAACTTGACCCTGTGTTTGATCATGATATGGTGCTTCAGTTTTGTGAGTCACACCATATTTTGATAGCAAAGTAGAAAATTGCCTATTCATGAAATGAGTTCCTTGATCATTAATGATGACTCGAGGTGTGTCAAATCTAGTAAAAATATTTTTTCTAAGAAAATTACACACTGTATGAGCATCACTCTTCCTTGTGGGGATGGCTTCAACCTATCTTGATACATAATCCACAGCCACAAGGATATATTCAAATGAATGAGAAGAACGAAAAGGACCCATGAAATCTATTCCCCAAACATCAAATATTTCACATACCTGTATTGATTGTAATGGCATATCATCCCTGTTAGTGATATTACCTATTTTTTGACACCTAACACATTGTGCAACATATGCTCGGGCATCCTTAAAGAGTGTTGGCCAGAAAAATCTAGCCTCCAATACTTTAAATGTCGTACGGTTTGCAGCATAATGACCTCCAATTGCACCATTATGGCAGTGATACAAAATTTTAGTCATCTCTTCTTTAGGTACACACCTCCTGATGATATTATCTGCACAAATTTTGAACAAGTAAGGTTCATTCCACAAATAATACTTAGCATCAGAAATAAGCTTTTTTCTCTGCTGGTAAGAGAGATCTTGGGGTGCCCATCTTCCAACCAAGTAGTTAGCAATATCTGCGAACCAGGGTGGTTGAGTCACAATAAAGTCAACTGAAAAAATGTGTTCATCAGGAAATTCTTCTTTTATCTCACCGAACTTAAGGGGAGGGTCTTCTAGTCTAGACAAATGGTCAGCCACCTGATTCTCTGTTCCTTTTTAATCTTTTATCTCAAGGTCAAATTCTTGCAGAAGTAAAATCCATCTTAACAATCTAGGTCGAGCATCTTTTTTGTCTAAGAGGTATTTTAAAGTTGCATGGTCAGTAAAAACAGTCACCTTTGTTCCTATCAAATAAGAACGAAATTTATCAAATGCAAATACTACTACCAGTAGCTCTTTTTCTGTTGTGGCATAATTCAGTTGAGCCTCATTTAGTGTTCTACTGGCATAGTAAATGGGACAAAAAATCTTATCCTTTCTTTGGCCTAAAACAGCTCCAACTGCCGTATCACTAGCATCACACATAACCTCAAAAGGTTGACTCCAATCAAGGGACACAACTACAGGGGCAGTTGATAATTTCTCCTTAGTGGTGTCAAAAGCTATCATAGAATCACCTGAAAAATCAAACTTAACATCTTTCATCAAGATGTTAGTCAGAGGTTTTGAAATCTTTGAAAAATGCTTTATGAAACGTCTGTAAAAACCTGCATGACCTAGAAAGCTTCTAATGCCTTTAACAGTTGTGGAAGGGGGGTAATCCTGCTATAAGATTAATTTTAGCCTTATCAACTTCTATCTCATTAGCAGTGATTTTCTGTCCTAAAACAATTTCCTCTGTAACCATAAAATGATATTTTTCCCAATTCAGAATCAAGTTTGTCTCTTCACATCTCTTAAGAAGTAAAGTGGTAAATACAATCTTCAAATGTTTTGCCAAAGAGTGTAAAATCATCCATAAAAATTTCAAGAAATTTTTCAGTCATGTCAGAAAAAATTGCTGACATGTAACGCTGAAATGTAGCAGGGGCGTTGCACAGACCAAATGGTAGTCTCCTGTATGCATATGTTCCGTGAGGACATGTGAAAGTTATGTTATTGTGACGACCCGACCCGTCGTCTCATTAGTCACCCCTCTGTTTCTCCCATTTTATGCTTCTTCATATTTCATTATCAGTATTTGGTGTGTTATAGTTGATTCGGATTGGTTTTGGTAGAAATGAGGCACTTAGTCTCTTTAAGGAAGGCTTAAGTTGGAAAAGTCAATTGGACGTTGACTTATTAGTTATAGGGCTCGGATGTGATTTTCGGTGATTCAGTTAGCTTTGGGGGATGATTTGTGACTTAGGAGTGCGATCGGAATTGGTTTTGGAGGTCCGGTGTAGAATTAGGCTTGAATTGGCGAAGTTAGTATTTTGGCAAATTTCGGTTGGTAGGTGAGATTTTGATCTGGAGGTCGGAATGGAATTCTGAGAGTTTCAGTAGTTCCGTTAGGTGATTTTGGATGTGTGTGCAAAATTTCAGGTCATTCGGAGGTGTTTTGGTCGGGTTTTTGATCAAATGCGTACTTCGGAAGTTTTGAAGAAACTTAGGCTTGAATCTGATGTGATTTAATGGTTTTAGCATTGTTTGATGTATTTTGAAGATTGGAACAAGTTTGAATAATGTTTTAGGATGTGTTGGGGCTTTTGGTTGAGGTCTCGGGGGCCTCGGAGAGATTTCGGGTGGTCAATCGGACCATTTTTGGACTCAAAGGTTGCAGGTTTTCAGTTGTTGGTGTTGTAGAGATTTGCCCTTCGCGTTCGCATGGGTGATGTTATGAACGCGTAGAGGAAATTTGAGAGGCCTGAAATTTGGTCTTCGCGTTCGCGTAGCGTAGGGTCGCATTCGCGTAGTTCTAGAAGGCAAAGCATCGCATTCGCGGTGTATATCACGCATTCGCGTATAAGGAAAATAAGGCCCTGAGTATTTGTTCATTGCGATCACGGCCATAGGGACGCGTTCACGTAGTTGAAGGTCCTGAAGTTTCGCGTTCGCGGGCTGAGAGTCGTGTTCGCGTAGGGTTAATTCCTGGTCAATGATTTCTGTTCATCGCGAACGCATGGGTGTTGACCGCGTTCGCGTAGGGTAAATTGCACCTGGACAGAAGGGTTTTTATATCATTTCATCTACAAAGCTTGGTCCAGTTTCCTCCATTGTTGTGCACCTTGAGAGCTTTTTGGTAGAAATTAAAGAGGGTTTCGACGGGAATTGATTGGAGGTGAGTCCTATTGCCTAGAAATATCATTTTATTGAAGAATTAACCTTTAAATCATGGAAATTCGGGTAAAATTGGAAGAACTAGGCCTTGGCTTTTGAAATGAAAATTTGGGATTTGAGGGGGCATTTGAGCTCCGATTTTGGTAAATTTGATATGTATGAACTCGTGGCGAGACGAGGAATTCGGTGATGTGAATTTCATAATTTTTTGAGAAGTGGGCCTAGGGCTCGGGTTTTGCCAACTTCGTAATTTTTGATATTTTTTGAGTCCTTTCGATTGGGTTATGATTCATTAGCCTATTGTGACGTATTCCTTGTGGTTTTGATCAGATTCGACACACGAGGAGGTCAATTCGAGGGGCAAAGGCGTCGCGAGCTAGAGATTTCACCGGTTCGAGGTGAGTAATGATTGTAAATGATATCTTGAGGGTTTGAAACCCCGGATTTGCACCCATAGTGTTATATTGAGGTGACTTTCATGCCGGATAGAGAGCGTGGGGTAGATCACTGTTGGGGATTGTGACTTGGTCTGTCCCGGTTGTTGATTTTACCGCGTATTTCACTATGACTTTTTGTTTTTCACTATGACTTGGGCCTATTGCCATACTTGGGGCTTCTTGCCAACTGTTTGAACTCTTTGTGAGCTATCATCATTGTTTTCCTCACTATTTGAAATATTATTTGAATTCAGTCTATTTGAATTACACTGTTTCATGAACTCAGCTATATTTTTACTCAACCTTGAGTTTTTAATTGATATTGAACCATTGTTTGAGCTGAGCATTATTGTTTTACTGATGCCCGAGGGACTTATAATTATTTTTGGACTGATTGAGGCCGAGGGCCATATGTGAGGATATGTCGAGTGTATTGTGAGGAGGCTTTTGGGCCTCGAGTGTATTGTGAGGAGGCTTTCAGGCCTCGAGTGTATTGTGAGGTGGCTTTCAGGCCTCGAGTGTATTGTGAGGAGGCTTTCAGGCCTCGAGTGTATTGTGAGGAGGCTTTCAGGCCTCGAGTGTATTGTGAGAAGGCTTTCAGGCCTCATATTGATATGTACAGGCTTTCAGGCCTTATTATGATAGCGCTTGGGCTGTAGGAGCCCCTCCGGAGTCTGCACACCCACAGTGAACGCGGGTACCTATGTGATGTGATACTAAGCCCGATGGGCTGATACTGTTCTGAGTGATGTGATACTGAGTCCGAGGGGCTGATACTGTTCTGAGCGATTGATATTGAGCCCGAGGGGCTGGTACTATTTTTGAGATGTGCCCGAGGGGCGGACTTTTATGTGCTCATCTTGCATATTTAATTGCCTTTTACCTGCTATACTGTGGTACTTGTGCCCGAGGGGCGAATTTTCTGTGCTTATCAGCACTAACTATTTTGAAATCATTTTCGTAATTATTGAAAAGGCCATCTTCAAAGAGATTTTAACTGAGTCATGGCATTTCTAAAGATATCACAGATTTCAGTATGTTTCTAAGAAAATTGTACCCGGCTTCTATACAGTATGTTGGTTGCTTTACGTGATTCCTTGCTGCTCAGTTATTATTTACCTTTATTACTCACTGAGTTGGAGTACTCACTTTACTCCCTGCACCTCGCGTGCAGTTGCAGGTACTTATTCACCCGGTAGCGGGTATTGGCCGCGTGGAGGCAGAGTTGTAAAGGTTTTAGCGAGGTGACTGCCAGCGTTCGCAGCACCACAGTCCATTTATATTATTCATTATTATTACTTAGTATATTTCTAGACTGAAAAGTGGGGATTTTATTCTTATATATGCTCGTGACTTGTGCCACCCCAGTCGGGCTGTATTGGGTTGTAATTACATTAATTAATATCATTAATTTATATTCAAACTGTTATATAATTTATTAACTACTTTAAGTGGTGTTCTGAAATGGTCTAGCTGGCCTTGTCTTCACGAGAGGCGCCATCACGACCGGAGCGGGGTTTGGGTCGTGACAAGTTGGTATCAGAGCCTAGGTTACTAGGTCTCACGAGTCATGATCAGGTTTAGGAGAGTCTCGCGGATTGGTACGGAGACATCTGTATTTATCCTCGAGAGGCTGCAGAAAAAACTTCACATTCTTGAATTCTTATCGTGCGTCCTTGATTCAACTTGAAAAGAAACTCTTGGAATTCCTTCCACACGTCTGTGTGCGCACTTGAGCGCTTAGTATTATATGCGCCTTGATGGTTTGTGATTCCCCCGATCGAGGGGTGAGATGTGATCTCTGTGAGTTCGATATTGGGCCAGTCTGGAGGACTTGAGGCCGGATCCTTGCCTATGGCTTGAGCACCGAGGTGCTGATTGTGTGAGCAGGTGATTTGAACTTATATGTTTGGTATTTTCCCTATTAGCCAGAATGGCGGTTTGATATCCATGTGATGAGTATATTAGTACTGCGAGATGTATTTATATGACTTGGTAATGATGAAGAAGTCTGTTGGATAATAGATAAACTGTTAAGTGATTCTATTCCTATTGTGATTTGATGTGTAGACCGAATTATGGGCGCGTGAAGAATATTTTTTTTTGTGTCTCCTAGTTGGGGAGCGGAGTGCATTACATGTGGCAGAATGAGTTCAGACCCAAGAAGACTAAATGACTGTGTAATGTGTATGACGGTGGAAGGTATGCAGAAATGTTAAATTAAGGCGAAGCAGGTGGGTTATCTC
>MU714263.1:5219-49965 GCA_026770625.1 Nicotiana glauca
AAAAAAATACAAAATGGTTGCATATTACTCTATTTTAATCATGTATTAGATATTTTTAGAGAGCTATGTTCCTTTGAACCTATTTTTATTTCAATATAATCTTGGAAAAATACAAAAAATAATAATAATAATAATAATAATAATAATAATAACAACAACAATAATAATAATAATAGGACCTTATCTTTTATCTTTATATAATTTCGAAAATACAAAGATAGTCTCATTAATGTTTTGTAGTCATTTCAATCTTTAAAAAATATAAAAATAGTACTTTATATTTTATCTTTATATAAAACGAAAATTACAAAAAAATAGTTATATTAATATTTTGTAGTTATTTTAAACTTGAAAATACAAAAATAGTTTTGTTTTAGTTGTCAATCTTATTTTGATAGTTATTTTGCTTACGTAGTATTAATTAAATAACTTCGTATTTTTATTCTCGGTTTCGGGCAAAGAATAACATTCGGGTTCAAACAACCCATTTTTAAGCCCAAAATTTAGACCTAGCCCAATACCCATACCCAAGCCCACTACCCTAAAACCCTAAAACTAACCTAATACTATAAATGCTACCCTAATGAACTTCAGCTGTCGGACATGGTTGAGAGGTTGAGTAGGAGGGGAAGGGGATTGAACATTTTTTGGACAGATTTTTGAACGCCAAAAGGGGACTGATCAGGAGAGCTTACACCTTAACAGAGAGAAGACTCCAAAAACCCTAACAACAGCCTTCCGTCGAACCACCATAGCCCCGCCTCCAGTCGTGGACCAGCAGCTCCTTCATCGTCAACGACCACTATTTCCGTCGACCACCCTGTTCGAACGACCATAACACCAGCAGCCCCACCAGCGGCGTCTCCAGCTCCCTCACGAACACCAAGACTCCCAGCCATTGCCACCAGCCCCAACCAGTTGGCCTCCCAATTCCGTCGAAACCAGTAACCACACAACCCACCTCATGTTGAGACTGTTTCGTCGTTAACCAGCGACACCACCAAGCTGCTGCGTCGAACCAGCCTATTGTCTTCGCCAACACCACCAGCCTTCCTCGACCATACTCAAAAACTACCCCCTCACCTGTCCGTCGACCACCAGTCGTCCTCTCCGACCAGCAGTGAACCAAACGACCATAGCTATTTCTTGAGCTGCTTCGTCTTCAACCTCACTGTCACACCAACGACCCCAGCCCAACAAATCAGTCAGCTAGTCTCGCCGACCACTGTCACGTCCACCACGACCACGACACCACCAGCCTCATTGCCATCGTCTTTTTCCAGCTTTCCGGCAAGCTAGAGGTTTGTTAAGTTCCGTCTTTGAGTGTCGTCCGACGAGGTCGCCGATGAGGTTCTGATCAACGTCCAATTGTCCGATCTTAGATCCTTGTTGATTTGAGTTACGTTTGGGATTACTATCGCTGCTTTTGGTTTAATCGTGGAGTAGCAGCTATTTTAAAGGTTAGATCCATTCTATATAAGGTTTATTTCTTACCCCATTTCTTAATGTGTTGTTTGTTTTAGTTTGTTAGTTATGTAAATATTCAGTTTTGTTTTTAAACGTAATGATTGTTAATTGGCGCACATATTTGCTCATCTTAAGTCTTAATGTCACTGATTCAACGACCTTGTGTCCTTTGGTTGCATTCGTGTTTCATTTTGTTCGAAGAATGCATATTTTAAGTGGTCAGTTAATTTTGTTTCGTTAATATAGAACAACAAAGTTTCTGGATTTGCTTTGGTTTTGACAATAGTGATCTGGTGTTAGTTTTGAATTTTGCACCAAGTTTGAGCAAACATGATTTTGTCACCGTATAATAATTGGTGATGCTATTTGTTTTTGTTGAATTTTGTGAAACCAATTTAGGGGCCAGTGAGTGTTAACTTTCTTAAATAGTTGAATATTATTTTGTTGGTTATGTATTTTGCGTGATATTTGTCACGCCATTTGATTGGCAAGATATGTGGTGCATTCATCCTTTTGCTGTGTCATTTTGTGACAAGTTTTGGTACTGGCCATAGCTAGAGCAGTTTGATATTAGGAATATAGGTCATTAATTTGCGAATATGGAAAATTGGGTTTCGAATTAGGTAGCGGGTTTAAGCTAAAAGGGTCTTCCCTTTTGTTTGAATTCGGGCTTGGATTCAAGGCCCAAATTTATAATTGTAAATTAGTTATCTTTTAGAGACAAATGATGAATAGAAATTTTAGTTTGCTTTAGGTTGACCTTTTAATAATAAAAATGAGACGAGCCTCGCCAAACCAAATATAAAATGTGGGGCCCTCATTAATTACTTAATTAAAAAATAATTAGTATTCGGGACGGGCCGTTTAGCGAATTTCACGGCCTTCCCAAAAGATAATAACACGTTAGTCTCTTTAGATGCGATTTTAATAAAATTACATTCCTAAATACAGGTGTGCATTTCATGCGACCCAAATCCAAATCCGAAAACGTTGAATAAGATTGTGTCAAGGATCCGGGTGCATTTCATGTGACGTGATCCGAAAACACGTTCTTAAACGATGTTCACTTTCTTAAATAAAAAATAATTTGACAAAAGCGGTAATTAATTCTAAAAATGCACAGATAGGATCATATGTATTAAAATCAAATATTTTAGCCAAATATGACAGTTGAGCGACCGTGCTGGAACCACGGAACTCGGGAGTGCCTAACACCTTCTCCCGGATTAACAGAATTCCTTACTCGGATTTCTGGTTCGCGACTGCTAAATAGAGTCAAACCCTTCCTCGATTCGGGATTCAAAAACGGTGACTTGGGACACTATAAATCTCTCAAGTGGCGACTCTGATTTCTTAAATAAAAATGAATCTCGTCTCGATTGTCCTTAAATTGGAAAAACTCCTTTATTACTATATCTCTTCCCGAGGTGTAGTAAAAGCCGGATAAAGCCTTCGGGAAAAAGGAGGTGTGACAGCCCCTATGACTAGATTGACCCAAAAGGGTGCCCCATCTCAGTGGACAGAGGAGTGTTAGGCGAGCTTCCAAAAGCTCAAGATAGCTTTTACTTCAGCCCCAATCTTGATGCTGCCTACCGGTTCGGTGTCTTATACAGTTTATTGTGATGCCTCACGGGTTGGACTTGGAGCGGTGTTGATGGAGGATGGTAGAGTGATTGCCTATGCGTCCAGAAAGTTAAAGGTACACGAAAAGAACTACCATGTCCACGACCTTGAGTTAGCTGCTATTGTTCATGCCTTAAAGATCTGGCGTCATTATTTGTACGGGGTGCCTTGTGAGATTTATACTGACCATCGGAGTTTGCAGCACTTTCTTAAGCAGAAGGACCTGAATATGCGTCAGAGGAGATGGTTAGAAATGTTAAAGCATTATGATATTACTATTCTTTATCACCCAGGCAAGGCCAATATGGTAGCTGATGCCTTGAGTCGCCGGGCAGAATGTTTGGGGAGTTTGGCATATTTACCAGCCTCGGAGAGACCTATGGCAATGGATGTTTAGGCCTTAGCCAGCCATTTCGTGAGATTAGACCTTTCGGAGCACAGTCGGGTTCTAGCCTGTATGGTTTCTCGGTATTCCCTATTTGATCGTATCGGGGAGCGGCAGTATGATGACCCACATTTGCTTGTCCTTCAGGACAGGGTCCGGTGTGGGGATGCTAGGGATGTGACCATCGGGGATGATGGGGTATTGAGGATGCAGGGCCGAATTTATGTGCCCAATGTTGATGGTCTCCGAGAGTTGATTCTAGCAGAGACCCATAGTTTGCGGTATTCCATCCATCTGGGTGCCGCGAAGATGTATCAGGACTTGAGGCAGCACTATTGGTGGAGGCAGATGAAGACGGATATAGTTGACTACGTGTCTAGATGCCTCAACTGCTAGCAGGTGAAGTACGAGCACCAACGTCCAGATGGGATGCTTCAGCAGATAGAGATCCCGGAGTGGAAGTGGGAGAGTGTCACCATAGACTTCGTATCTAGACTCCCACGGACCGTGAAGAAGTTTGATTCTATTTGGGTCATTGTGGATCGGCTGACCAAATCCGCTAATTTCATTCCTGTGTGTACCACTTATTCATCGGAGCGGTTCGCGGAGATTTATATAAGGGAGATCGTCCGTTTGCATGGTATTCCAACTTGTCATGACCCCAGTTCACCCTCCATGAACATGTCATGATGGCACTTAGTTCCTACGACTAGGTAAGCCTAACAATGCGGAAATTTAGTAACTTAACTTGCGGAATACATATTTTAAAGCTAAACATATTTAAATAATAACTGCAAGTAAGGCCTAGGCCTAAACAACTCAAAAGAGTTGCGGCAGTCTATAACTCAATGCCAAAACCCGGAAACTCACAGGAACCATAGGCTAAAGGGAACATAGTACACTGCTCTAACTCCACAATATCTAAAAAACTGGGAGAAAAGGGGTACACTACATACTAAAGCTGGAAAAAAATAGAGACTCCTGGTCTGCAGACGCTGCAGATATACTTCGAAGTCTCCGTGTATCTCCTCTCCTCAAGGATAGTGAGCGTGAGTAGAGGTACCTAAAAAATCTGCACATGAAAAACATGCGCAGGAAGGGCATGAGTACACCATAGCGGTACTCAGTAAGTGCCAAGCCTAACCTCGGTTGGGTAGTGACGAGGAAAGTCAGGGCCCTACTGAGATAAAACAAAATAAATAATAAGATAACAGAAGCAGTTTAAATAAAGTCTACAGTGAGAATCTAACCCCGGATAAATAAGGAAGAACAGTAATAGAAAGCAAAGGTAACAATACAAGGAATACGGCTCTCAAGAAGGAATAATAGCCGGGGATCTCTTGGTATCCCGAGGATCTCTTGGTATCCTCATCATATACACCAGGGATCTCTTGGTATCCCGAGGAACTCTTGATATCCTCATCATACACACTGGGATCTCTTGGTATCCCGAGGATCTCTTGGTATCCTCATCATATACACTGGGGATCTCTTGGTATCCCGAGGATCTCTTGGTATCCTCAATAAGTAAGCCGAGTATCTCTTGGTATCCCAATATATAGAAATACATGTGCCATGGATCTCTTGGTATCCTGCACCCTCAATCCAGCATATATCAAGTACAGGGGGATCCCTTGGGAAGTCGTCCCGTAGCCTCAAATTAAACACACAACAACGACAACTCAAAGTCTCAGAATAAATGCTAAATTCAGTTCAAGTAATAGAAATTTCTAACCTACATGCTTTATTGAATACAAATAGTACAGATAAACAATTAAGCAAGCAAGTCACCTAAACATGCTTCTCTAAGCTAGCACAGGTTTAAACTTATAGTCTGAAATGAACAAGTAAATAGGAAATCTCAATTTAAATACTTCAAGTAGAAACGGGTGTACAACAATTAGCTCAAGCACACTCTCGTCACCTCATGCACAAGGCATTCAAACATTCAAAGATCATGTCCTAATGGGAAAGGTCCCCCACACAAGGTTAGACAAGCCACTTACCTCGAACCGACTCAATATCACTAGAAACCGCACCTTTGCCACGAGTATCCGACTCCAAATGGCCTAAATCTATTCAATTTAATTACACATTGTAAATAATATTGCAAACAACTAATTCCACTATTAAATTGAAAGCTAGGGCGCGAAAATAGGTAAAATAACCAAAATGCCCCTCCAGCCAACGTCTCGAAATCGAATAATTTTTTTTTACGTTTTCAGAACCCTCTTACTCTCACGAGTCTAACCATAATAACATTTCCCAAATCGGAGGTCAAATGCCCCCTCAAAACCCCATACTAGGTCTAAAATGTTTTCCCCAACTTTCATTCAAAAATCCAAAATTAAAGGGTTAATTCATTATTAGATTAGTAGGTTTTAGTCATAGGAGGGAAGAGAATCGTTATCCAGTGATTGCCTTTGAAAAACCCTTGAAATTGCTCCCAAATCCGAGCTCCAAACCTTGAGTTTTGATAAAAATGGCAAAACCTCGTTTTTGAAATGTTAAGTACTGCCCAGGCCAATTGTTCACTGCAATCGCGGGGATGGAGGTGCAATCGCGAAGAAGAAAAATGAAGGGCCCTGAATTTGGCCTATGCGATTGCGACAGGAGGCCATGCGATCGCGGAAAAGGAGGAATTAGCCCTTCGCGATCGCGACACAGGCAATGCGCTCACGTAAGAGGAAAACTCAGGGCTCCGTGATCGTGGAGCAGTACATGCGATCGCGATGAAGGAAATTGCCCACCTCCAATATTAGTCTATGCGATCGCGAATGAAAGGCTGCGATCGCATTGAAGGATATCAGTTACCAGCAATTCAGCATGTCCCAAAAACGACCCGTTTGGCATCAAAAACACACCTGAGGTCCCCCGGACCTCAACCAAAAACACCAACACCTCCTAAAACATCATACAAAGTTGTTCCAATCATCAAAACACCTCAAACAATGCCAAAACCATCAAATTACATGGAATTCAAGCCTAAGTTCTTCTGAAACCTTTAAATCACGCATTCGATCAAAAACCTAACCAAACCACGCCCGAATCACCTGAAATTTTGCACATACATCCCAAATGACATGAAAGAGCTACTACAACTTCTGGAATTCAAATCCAACCCTCAGATCAAAAACTCACTATCGGACCGGAAACTTCAAAAATTCAAACTTCCGTATTTCAAGCCTAAATGAGCAACGAACCTCCAAAATACATTCCGAACACGCTGCCAACCCTGAAAACACCTAACGGAGCTAATGGAACCATCGGATTTCCATTCCGAGGTCGTCTTCACATTGTTCCAAATACAGACCATTTTTTAACTCTTGAGCTCTCATTTAGGGACTAAGTGTCCCAAAACACTTTAAATCCCAACACCAAACGTCCCAGCAAACCAAAATAGCATAAATGAACGTAGGGGAAGAAGTTAATGGGGGTTTGGGGCATAAATTCCAAAAACAACCAGCCGAGTCCTTACATCCTCCTACACTTAAACATTCGTTCATCCTCGAACGAGCATAGAGAACATACTTGAGGTAGTAAAAAGATGAGGGTACTGGCTGCGCATATCCTGCTCGGCTGCGCATATCCTGACCCCGCCATTGCACCTTCACTGAAACTATGTTCTTTTACCTCAACTTTCTGATCTACCTGTCTAAAATAGCCACTGGTTCCTTAACATAGGATAGATCCTTGTCCAACTGGAATGATCTGAAGTCCAACACGTGCGACGGATCACCATGATATCTCCGCAGCATCGAAATATGAAATACCGGATGAACTCCAACTAGGCTGGGAGGTAAGGCAAGCTCATAAAAATCATCCCCAACTCGCCTCAAGATCTCAAAAGGGCCAATAAACCTCGAACTCAGCTTCCCTTTCTTTCCAAACCTCATGACGCCCTTCAAAGGCGAGACCCAAAGCAGAACCCGCTCACCAACCATATATGAAACATTACGAACCTTC
The DNA here is from genome assembly GCA_026770625.1 of Nicotiana glauca. Taxonomy (NCBI): domain Eukaryota; kingdom Viridiplantae; phylum Streptophyta; class Magnoliopsida; order Solanales; family Solanaceae; genus Nicotiana; species Nicotiana glauca. The sequence goes on from MU714263.1 coordinate 12,661, forward strand.
TTGTCCACGTAACTCTTCTGTTTGGACTGGGCTGCACGGAGTGTATCCTAAATCACCTTAACCTTTTCCATTGCATCCTGAACCATCTATGTGCCCAATTGCCTGGCCTCACCCGGCTCAAACCAACTCACCGGAGATCTACACCTCCTACCATATAAAGCCACATACGGCGCCATCTGAATGCTGGACTGATAACTGTTGTTGTAAGCAACTCCGCCAGTAGCAAGAAATGATTCCAAGACCCTCTAAACTCAATCACACACGCACGGAGCATATCCTCAAGAATTTGAATATTGCGCTCGGACTGTTCGTCCGTATGGGGTGAAATGTTGTGCTCAACTCCACCCGAGTGCCTAACTCCTACTGCACAGCTCTTCAGAACCACGATGTAAACTGAGTACCTTTGTCTGAGATGATAGAAACTGGAATACCATGCAAACAGACACTCTCCTTGATATAAATCTCCACCAACCACTCCAATGAATAAGTGGTACACACAGGAATGAAATGAGCGGACTTGGTCAGCCGATCCACAATGACCCAAATAGAATCAAACTTCTTCACGGTCCATGGGAGTCCAGATACGAAGTCTATGGTGATACGCTCCCACTTCCACTCCGGGATCTCTATTTGCTGAAGCAACCCACCCGGACACTGGTGCTCGTACTTCACCTGCTGGCAGTTGAGGCATCTAAACACGTAGTCAACTATATCCTTCTTCATCCGCCTCCACCAATAGTGCTTCCTCAAGTCCTGATACATCTTCGCGGCACCCGGATGAATGGAATACCGCGAACTATGGGCCTCTGCTAGAATCAACTCTCGAAAACCAACAACATTGGGCACGCAAATCCGGCCCTGCATCCTCAATACCCAATTATACCCGATGGTCACATCCCTAGCATCCCCACACCGGACCCTGTCCTGAAGGACAAGCAAATGAGGGTCATCATACTGCCGCTCCCCAATACGATCAAATAGGGAATACCGAGAAACCATACAGGCTAGAACCCGACTGTGCTCCGAAAGGTCTAATCTCACGAAATGGCTGGCTAAGGCCTAAACATCCATTGCCATAGGTCTCTCCGAGGCTGGTAAATATGCCAAACTCCCCAAACATTCTGCCCGGCGACTCAAGGCATCAGCTACCATATTGGCCTTGCCTGGGTGATAAAGAATAGTAATATCATAATCCTTTAACAACTCTAACCATCTCCTCTGACACATATTCAGGTCCTTCTGCTTAAGCTAGTGCTGCAAACTCCGATGGTTAGTATAAATCTCACAAGGCACCCCGTACAAATAATGATGCCAGATATTCAAGGCGTGAACAATAGCAGCTAACTCAAGGTTGTGGACGGGCTAGTTCTTTTCAAGTACCTTTAATTGTCTGGATGCGTAGGCAATCACCCTATCATCCTGCATCAACACCGCTCCAAGTCCAACCCGTGAGGCATCACAATAAATTGTATAAGACCTCGAACCGGTAGGCAGCATCAAGATTGGGGCTGAAATCAAGGTTGTCTTGATTCTTTTGGAAGCGCGCCTCACACTCCTCTGTCCACTGAAATGGGGCACCCTTTTGGGTCAATCTAGTCATAGGGGACGCAATTGATGAAAAACCCTCCACAAAGTGACGATAATAACCCGCCAAGCCAAGAAAACTGCAAATCTCAGTAGCTGATGCTAGTCGAGGCCAGTTCTTGACTGCTCAATCTTCTTCGGGTCCACCTAAATACCCTCTGCTAATACAACATGACCCAAAAATGCAACCGAACTCAACCAGAACTCGCGTTTCGAGAACTTAGCATACAACTGACTATCCTTTAGAGTCTGAAGAACCACTATGAGGTGTTGCTCGTGCTCCTCCTAGCTGCGGGAGAACACCAGAATATCATCAATAAAGACTATCACGAGCAAGTCCAAGTAAGGTCTAAACACTCAGTTCATCAACTCCATAAATGCTGCTAGGGCATTGGTCACCCCAAATGACATAACCAGAAACCCATAATGCCCATACCGAGTGCGGAATGTTGTCTTAGGGACATCAGATGCCCTAATACTCAGCTGATGGTGACCTGAGCGCAAATCAATCTTGGAAAACACATGTATGTCCTGAAGCTAGTAAAAGAGATCATCAATACGAGCTAAAGGGTAAAAAATTTTCATTGTAACTTTGTTCAACTGGAGATAATAAATGCACATACACATAGAACCATCCTTCCTCTTCACAAACAAGACAGGAGCACCCTACGGTGAAACACTGGGTCGAATAAAACCCTTACCCAACAATTCTTACAATTGATCATTCATCTCACGAAGAGCCATGCGATACGGAGGAATGGAAATGGGTTGAGTGCCCGGCAACAGATCAATGCCAAAATTAATGTCTCTATCGGGCGGCATGCCCGGAAGATCAGCGGGAAACACGTCGAGGAAATACCCTACCACTGGGACTGAATCAACAGAAAGGGTATCAGCACTAACATCTCTCACATAAGCTAAATACGCAGCACACCCCTTCTCAACCATACGCTGAGCTTTAAGAAAAGAGATAACTCTACTAGGAGTGTGATCTAAAGTACCACTTCACCCAATACGTGGAACACCTGGCATAGCCAGTGTCACGGTCTTGGCGTGACAATCAAAAATAGCATGATGGGGCGACAACCAGTCCATGCCCAGAATAATATCAAAGTCAACCATGCTGAGTAATAATAGATATGCACTAGTCTCAAAACTAAAAATAGTAACTAGAAATGACCGATGAATGCGGTCCACAACAAGAGAATCTCCCACAGGAGTAGAAATATAAATGGGGGCACTCAAAGAATTTTAGGGTACACCCAAATGCGGAGCAAAGTAAGAAGACACATAAGAATAAGTATAATCTAAAACGAATAGAACCGATACACTGCTATAACAAACCATGACAATACCTGTGATGACAGAATCGGAGGCAACAATCTCGGTACGAGTAGGAGGATGTAACGATCCGACCGATCATTTTTGGATTTTACGCCCTGAAACCCCATTAACTGCTTCTCCTAAGTTCATTTCTACTATTTTGGTTTGCCAGGATGTTTGGTGTTGGGATTTAGAGTGTTTTGGAACACTTAGTTCCTAAATGAGAGTTTAAGAGTTGAACAATAGTCCGTATTTAGAACAATGTGAAGACGACCTTAGAATAGAAATCTGATGGTTCCGTTAGCTCCGTTTGATAATTTCAGGGTTAGGAGCGTGTTCGGAATGTATTTTGGAGGTTCGTAGCTCATTTAGGCTTGAAATGCCCGATAGAGACACTGATTTTGGCATTAATCTGTTGCCGGGCACTCAGCCCATTTCCATTCCTCCGTATCACATGGCTCCTCCTGAGTTAAAGGATCAATTGCAAGAATTGTTGGTTAAGGGTTTTATTCGACCCAGTGTTTCATCGTGGGGTGCTCCTGTCATGTTTATGAAGAAGAAGGATGGTTCTATGCGTATGTGCATTAATTATCGCCAGTTGAACAAAGTTACAGTGAAAAACTATTATCCTTTACCTCGTATTGATGATCTGTTTGACTAGCTTCAGGGCACACAGGTGTTTTCCAAGATTGATTTGCGCTCAGGTTACCATCAACTGAAGATTCGGGAACTAGATATTCTGAAGACTACCTTCAAGACTCGGTATGGTCATTACGAGTTCCTGTTTATGTCATTGGGCTGACCAATGCCCCAGTAGTTTTATGCATTCGATGCACAGTGTATTCAGGCCATATCTTGATCATTCGTTATTATTTTTATTGACGACATTCTGGTGTATTCCTAGAGTCGGGAAGACAATGAGTAGCACCTGAGGACAATGCTTCAGACCCTGAGAAAGAAGGAGTTATATACAAAGTTCTCAAAATGTGAGTTCTGGCTGAGTTCCGTGGCATTCCTAGGCCACGTGGTATCAATTGAGGGCATTCGGGTGGATCCGAGGAAGGTGAAGGCCATTCAGATTTGGCCCAGGCCATACTCAGCTACCGAGATTCGTAGTTTCCTTGGCTTGGCAGGTTATTACCGTAGCTTTGTAGAGGGGTTTTCATCGATTGCGGCCCTTACGAATAGATTGACCCAAAAGGGTTCCACATTTCAGTGGACAGAGGAGTGTAAGGCGAGCTTCCAAAAGCTCAAGACAGCCTTGACTTCAGCCCCAATATTGATGCTGCCTACCGGTTAGGGTTCTTATATAGTTTATTGTGATGCCTCACGGGTTGGACTTGGAGCGGTGTTGATGCAGTACGATAGGGTGATTGCCTACGTGTCCAGACAGTTAAAGGTACTTGAAAAGAACTACCCCATCCACGACCTTTAGTTAGCTGCTATTGTTCACGCCTTGAAGATCTAGCGTCATTATTTGTACGGGGTGCCTTGTGAGATTTATACTGACCATCGGAGGTTGCAGCACTTGCTTAAGCAGAAGGACCTGAATATGCGTTAGAGGAGATGGTAAGAGTTGTTAAACTATTATGATATTACTATTCTTGAGTTGCCGGGCAGAGAGTTTGGGGAGTTTGGCATATTTACCAGCCTCAGAGAGACCTATGGCGATGGATGTTCAGGCCTTAGCCAGTCAGTTCGTGAGATTGGACCTTTCGGAGCCCAGTCGGGTTCTAGCATGTGTGGTTTCTCAGTCTTCCATATTTGATCATATCAGGGAGCGACAGTATGATGACCCTCATTTGCTTGTCCTTCAAAACAGGTTTCAGCGTGGGGACGCCATAGATGTGACCATCGGAGATGATGGAGTATTAAGGATGCAGGGCCGAATTTGCGTGCCCAATGTTGATGGTCTTCGGGAGTTGATTCTAGCAGAGGCCCATAGTTCGCGGTATTCCATCCATCTGGGTGCCGCGAAGATGTATCAGGACTTGAGGCAGCACTATTGGTGGAGGCGGATGAAGAAGGATATAGTTGTCTACGTGTCTAGATGCCTCAATTTCTAACAGTTGAAGTATGAGCACCAGCATCCGGGTGGGTTCCTTCAGTAGATAGAGATCCTGGAGTAGAAGTGGGAGCGTATCACCATGGACTTCGTATCTGGACTCCCACGGACCGTGAAGAAGTTTGATTCTATTTGGCTCATTGTGGATCGGCTGACCAAGTCCGCTTATTTCATTTCTGTGTGTACCACTTATTCATCGGAGCAGTTGGCAGAGATTTATATCTGTGAGAGAGCCTGTTTGCATGGTATTCTAACTTTTCACGACCCCAGTTCACCCTCCATGAACATGTCGTGATGGCATATAGTTCCTACAACTAGGTCAGCTTATCAATGCGGAAATTTAGCAACATAACTTGCAGAATAAGTATTTTAAAGCTAAACATATTTAAATAATAACTGCAAATAAGGCTGCTAGGTTATCATCAGCTAAAGATTCGGGAGCCAGATATCCCGAAGACTACCTTCCAGACTCGGTATGGTCATTACGAGTTCCTTGTTATGTCATTTGGGTTGACCAATGCCCCAGCAGCTTTTATGCATTTGATGCACAGTGTATTCAGGCCATATCTTGACTCATTCGTTATTGTTTTTATTGATGACATTCTGGTCTATTCCCGGAGTCGGGAAGATCATGAGCAGCACCTGAGAACAATGCTTCAAACTCTGAGAGAGAAGAAATTATATGCAAAGTTCTCAGAATGTGAGTTCTGGTTGAGTTCCGTGGCATTCCTAGGCCACGTGGTATCGAGTGAGGGTATTCGGGAGGATCCGAGGAAGGTGGAGGCCATGCAGAGTTGGCCCAGGCCATCCTCAGCTATCGAGATTTGCAGTTTCCTTGGCTTGGTGGGTTATTACCGTCGCTTTGTGGAGGGGTTTTCATTGATTGCGGCCCCTATGACTAGATTGACCCAAAAGGGTGCCCCATTTCAGTGGACAGAGGAGTGTGAGGCGAGCTTCCAAAAGCTCAAGACAGCTTTGACTTCAGCCCATCTTGATGCTGCCTACCGGTTTGGGGTCTTACACAGTTTATTGTGATGCCTCACGGGTTGGACTTGGAGCAGTGTTGATGCAGGACGGTAGGTTGACTGCCTATGCGTCCAGACAGTTGAAGGTACACGAAAAGAACTACCCTGTCCATGACCTTGAGTTAACTGCTATTGTCCATGCCTTGAAGATCTGGCGTCATTATTTGTACGGGGTGCCTTGTGAGATTTATACTGACCATCGGAGTTTGTAGCACTTGCTTAAGCAGAAAGACCTGAATATGCATCAGAGGAGATGGTTAGAATTATTAAAGGATTATGATATTACTATTCTTTATCACCCGAGCAAGGCCAATGTGGTAGCCAAAGCCTTGAGTCGTCGGGCGGAGAGTTTGGGGAGTTTGGAATATTTACCAGCCTCAGAAAGACCTATGGCGATGGACGTTCAGGCCTTAGCTAGCCAGTTCGTGAGATTGGACCTTTCGGAGCCCAGTCGGGTTCTAAACTGTGTGGTTTCTCGGTCTTCCCTATTTTATCGTATCAGGGAGCGGCAGTATGATGACCCACATTTGCTTGTCCTTCAGAACAGGGTCCAGCGTGGGATACCAGAGATGTTACCATCAGGGATGATGGGGTATTAAGGATGCACGGCCGGATTAGTGTGCCCAATGTTGATGGTCTCTGAGAGTTGATTCTAGCAGAGCCCGAAGTTTGCGGTATTCCATCTATCCGGGTGTCGCGAAGATGTATAATGACTTGAGGCAGCACTATTGGTGGAGGCAGATGAAGAAGGATATAGTTGACTACGTGTCTAGATGCCTGAACTGCTAGCATGTGAAGTATGAGCACCAGCGTTCGGGTGGGTTGCTTCAGCAGATAGAGTTCCCGGAGTGGAAGTTGGAGCGTATCACCATGGACTTCATATCTGGACTCCCACGGACCGTGAAGAAGTTAGATTCTATTTGGGTCATTGTGGATCGGCTGACCAAATCCGCTCCTTTCATTTCTGTGTGTACCACTTATTCATTGGAGCGGTTCGCAGAGATTTATATAAGGGAGATCGTCCGTTTGCATGGTATTCCAACTTGTTACGACCCTAGTTTACCCTCCATGAATATGTCGTGATGGCACCTAGTTCCTACGACTAGGTAAGCCTAACAATGCGGAAATTTAGTAGCTTAACTTGCGGAATACATATTTTAAAGCTAAACATATTTAAATAATAACTGCAAATAAGGCCGTTAGGCCTAAACAACTCAAAAGAGATGCGGAAGTCTAAAACTCAATCCCAAAACCTGGAAACTCATGGGAACCATAGGCTAAAGGGAACATAGTACACTGCTCTAACTCCACAATATCTAAACAACTGGGAGAAAAGGGGTACACTAAATACTAAAGCTGGAACAGAATAGAGACTCCTGGTCTGCGGACGCTGCAGATATACCTCGAAGTCTCCGTGTATGTCCTTGCCTCAAGGATAGTGCGCTTGAGTAGAGGTACCTAAAAAATCTGCACATGAAAAACATGCACAGGAAGGGCATGCGTACACCACAGCGGTACTCAGTAAGTGCCAAGCCTAACCTCGGTTGGGTAGTGACGAGGAAGGTCAGGGCCCTACTGAGATAAACCAAAATAAATAATAAGATAACAGAAGCAGTTTAAATAAAGTCTACAGCGAGAATCTAACCTAGATAAATAAGGAAGAACAGTAATAGAAAGCAAAGGTAACAATACAAGGAATACTGCTCTCAGGAAGGAATAATAGCCGGGGATCTCTTGGTATCCTTAGGATCTCTTTGTATCCTCATCATATGCATCCGGGATCTCTTGGTATACCGAGGATCTCTTGGTATCCTCATCATATATACCTGGGATCTCTTGGTATCTCGAGGATATCTTGGTATCCTCGTCATATACAGTGGGAATCTCTTGGTATCCCGAGGATCTCTTGGTATACTCATCATATACACTGGGGATCTCTTGGTATCCCGAGGATCTCTTGGTATCCCCAATAAATAAGTCAGGGATCTCTTGGTATCCCAATATATAAAAATACATGTGCCGAGGATCTCTTGGTATCCCGCACCCTCAATCCAGAATATATCAAGTACAAGGGGGATCTCCCGGGAAGTTGTCCCGTAGTCCAAAATTAAACACACAACAACTCAAATTCTCTAAATAAATGCTAAAATCAGTTCAAGTAATAGAAATTTCTAACCTACATGCATCACTGAATACAAATAGTACAGATAAAAAATTAAGCAAGCAAGTCAGCTAAACATGCTTCTCTAAGCTAGCACAGGTTTAAACTTACAGTCTGAAATGAACAAGTAAACAAGAAATCCAATTTAAATACATCAAGTAGAAACGGGTGTACAACAATTAGCTCAATTACGCGCTCATCACCTCACGTACGAGGCATTCAAATATTCAAAGATCATGTCTTAAGGAGAAAGGTCCCCCACACAAGGTTAGACAAGCCACTTACCTCGAACCGACTCAATATCACTAGAAACTGTGCCTTTGCCACTAGTATCCGGCTCCAAATGGCCTAAATCTATTTAATTCAATTACATATCATAAATAATATTGCAAACAACGGATTCCACTATTAAATTTAAAGCTAGGGCGTGAAAATAGGTAAAATAACCAAAATGCCTTTCCAGCGAACGTCTCGGAATCGAAGAATTTTTATGTTTTCAGAACCCTCCTACTCTTACGAGTCAAACCATATAAAAATCTCCCAAATCGGAGGTCAAATTCCCCCTCAAAATCCCATAGCTAGGTCTAAGAAGTTTTCCCCAATTTTCATTCAAAAATCCGAAATTAAAGGGTGAATTCGTGATTAGATTAGTGGGTTTTAGTCATAGGAGGGAAGAGAATTGTTACCCAGTGATTGACTTTGAAACACCCTTGAAATTGCTCCCTAATCCGAGCTCCAAACCTTGAGTTTTGATAAAAATGGCAAAACCTCATTTTTGAAATGTTAAGTAATGCCCAGGCCAGTTGTTCACTGCGATCGCGGGGAGGGAGGTGCGATCGCGAAGAAGAAAAATGAAGGGCCCTGAAGTTGGCCTATGCAATCCCGACAGGAGGCCATGCGATTGCGGAAGAGGAGGAATTAGCCCTTCACGATCGCGTCACAGGCAATGCGTTCATGTAAGAGGAAAACTCAGGGCTCCGCGATCGCGGAGAAGTACATGAGATCGCGATGAAGGAAATTGCCCCCCTCCAAAATTAGTCTATGCGATCGCGAATGAAAGGCTGCGATCGCATTGAAGGATATCAAATACCAGCAGTTCACCAATTCAACCAGTCCCAAAAATGACCCGTTGGCCATTCGAAACACACCCGAGGCCCCCAGGACCTCAACCAAAAATACCAACACCTCCTATAACATCATACAAACTTGTTCCAATCATCAAAACACCTAAAACAACGCCAAAAGCATCAAATTACATCGAATTCAAGCCTAAGTTCTTCTAAAACTTTCAAACCACACATTCGATCAAAAACCTAACCTAACCAAACCTCGCCCGAATAACCTGAAATTTTGCACACACATCCCAAATGACATGACTGAACTACTGCAACTTCCGGAATTTAAATTCGACCCTCAGATCAAAAACTCACTATCGGACCAGAAACTTCAAAAATTCAAACTTCGGCATTTCAAGCCTAAATAAGCTACGAACCTCCAAAATACATTCCGAACACGCTCCCAACCCCGAAATCATCTAACGGAGCTAACGAAACCATCGGATTTCTATTTCGAGGTCGTCTTCACATTGTTCCGAATGCGGACCATTTTTCAACTCTTAAGCTCTCATTTAGGGACTAAGTGTCCCAAAACACTCTGAATCCCAACAGCGAACGTCCTGGCAAACCAAAATAGCAAAAATGAACTTTGGGGAAGCAGTTAATAGGGTTTTGGGGCGTAAATTCTAAAAAACACCGGCCGGATCATTACATCCTCCTACACTTAAACATTCGTTCGTCCTCGAACGAGCATAGAGAACATACTTGAGGTAGTAAAAAAATGAGGGTACAGGCTGCGCATATCCTGCTCGGTCTCCCAAGTCGCCTCCTTGGCCGGCTGACCCCGCCACTTCACCTTCACTGAAGCTATGTTCTTTGACCTCAACTTTCTAATATGCCTGTCCAAAATAGCCACTGGCTCCTAAACATAGGATATATCCTTGTCCAATAGGACTGAACTGAAATCTAACATGTGCGATGGATCACCGTGATATCTCCGAAGCATCGAAACATGAAATACCAAATGAACTCCAACTAGGCTGGGAGGTAAGGCAAGCTTATAAGAAACCTCCCCAACTCACCTCGAGATCTAAAAAGGGCCAATAAACCTCAGACTCAGCTTCCCTTTCTTTCCAAACCTCATGACGCCCTTCATTGGCAAGACCCGAAGCAGATCCCGCTCACCAACCATATATGCAACATCATGAACCTTCTTGCCCGCGTAACTCTTCTCTCTGAACTGGGCTGCACTGAGTCTATCTTAAATCACCTTAACCTTCTCCATTGCATCCTGGACCATCTCTGTTTCTAATAGCCTAACCTCACCCGTCCGTCTAGGGGTGAAATGTCGTGCTCAACTCCACCTGAGTACCTAACTCTTGCTGCACGGCTCTCCAGAACCGCGATGTAAATTGAGTACCTCTGTCTGAGATGATAGAAACTGGAATACCATGCAAACGGATGATCTCCCTGATATAAATCTCTGCCAACCGCTCCGATAAATAAGTTGTACACACAGGTATGAAATAAACGGACTTAGTCAGCCGATCCATAATGACCCAAATAGAATCAAACTTCTTCACGGTCCGTGGGAGTCCAGATACGAAGTCCATGGTGATACGCTCCCACTTCCACTTCGGGATCTCTATCTGCTGAAACAACCCACCCGGACGCTGGTGCTCATACTTCACCTGCTGGCAGTTGAGGCATCTAGACACGTAGCCAACTATATCCTTCTTCATCCGCCTCCACCAATAGTGCTGCCTCAAGTCCTGATACATCTTCGCAGCACCTGGATGGATGGAATACCGCGAACTATGGGCCTCTACTAGAATCAACTCTCGAAGACCATCAACATTGGGCACGCAAATCCGGACCTGCATCCTCAATACTCCATCATCCCCGATGGTCACATCTCTGGTGTCCCCATGCTGGACCCTGTCCTGAAGGACAAGCAAATGAGGGTCATCATACTGCCGCTCCCTGATATGATCAAATAGGGAAGACCGAAAAACCAGACATGCTAGAATCTGACTGGCTCCGAAAGGTCCAATCTCACGAGCTGACTGGCTAAGGCCTGAACATCCATTGCCATAGGTCTCTCTGAGGCTGGTAAATATGCCAAACTCCCCAAACTCCCCGCCCGGTGACTCAAAGCATCGGCTACCACATTGGCCTTGCCCGGGTGATAAAGAATAGTAATATCATAATCCTTTAACAAATCTAACCATCTCCTCTGACTCATATTCAGGTCCTTCTGCTTAAGTAAGTATTACAAACCCCGATGTTCAGTATAAATCTCACAAGGCACCCCGTACAAATAATGACGCCAGATCTTTAAAGCGTGAACAATAACAGCTAACTCAAGGTCGTGGACGGGGTAGTTCTTTTCTTGTACCTTCAACTGTCTGGATGCGTAGGCAATCACCCTACCGTCCTGTATCGACACCGCTCCAAGTCTAACCCATGAGGCATCACAATAAACTGCATAAGACCCCGAACCGGTAGGCAGCAACAAGATTGGGGATAAAGTCAAGGCTATCTTGAGCTTTTGGAAGTTCGCCTCACACTCTTCTCTCCACTGAAATGGGGCACCCTTTTGGGTCAATCTAGTCATAGGGGCCGCAATCGATGAAAACCCCTCTACAAAGCGACGGTAATAGCCCGCCAAGCCAAGGAAACTACGAATCTCGGTAGCTGAGGAGGGCTTGGGCCAACTTTACACGGCCTCCACCTTCCTCGGATCCACTCGAATGCCCTCACTCAATACCTCGTGGCCTAGGAATGCCATGGAACTCATCCAGAACTCACATTTTAAGAACTTTGCATATAATTCCTTCTCTCTCAGGGTCTGAAGCACTGTCCTTAGGTGCTGCTCATGATCTTCCCGACTCCAGGAATACACCAGAATGTCATCAATAAAAACAATAACGAATGAGTCAAGATATGGCCTGAATACACTGTGCATCAAATGTATAAAAGTTGTTGGGGCATTGGTCAACCCAAATGACATAACAAGGAACTCGTAATGACCATACCGAGTTCTGAAGGCAGTCTTCGGAATATCTGGATCCCGAATCTTCAATTGATGATAACCTGAGCGCAAATCAATCTTGGAAAACACCTGTGCCCCCTAAAGCTGGTCAAACAGATCATCAATACGAGGTAAAGGATAACGATTTTTTACTGTAACTTTGTTCAACTGGCGGTAATCAATACACATATGCATAGAATCATCCTTCTTCTTCATAATCAAGACAGGAGCACCCCACGGCACTGGGTCGAATAAAACCCTTGCCCAACAATTCTTACAATTGATCCCTCAACTCAGGAGGAGTGTCATCGCATTCTTCGTACTATGGGCATAGTGGAGTCTAGCGAGGTTTCTTTCAGCTTCGGGGAGCTGCCTATAATTGGTGGTGTACCTATGAGTTAGACAGACTCAGTCATACCCGGCCATACAAGGGCTAGGTAATATCTCATATTTTATCACTCCATACCCGGCCTCGTAGGGGACTCGATCGCGCCCAGCCTTAGGAGTTCTCAACTCGGCCTTAACAGAACACAATGCAATTGGTCTCGAGAGGACTCAGCAGCCTCACATAATACATCATATTTCATCATTCTCAATTGATGAGTGGTTGCACAATAGGTGTCATACAGGCCGTCAATATAGCGGCTCAATAGAGTAAAATAGATACGTATATACAAGATCAACTTTTCAAGAGATATTAAGATTAAAATCGGAACAAATAATAGTTCCGACCTCAGGATACAACCTAGGAACATCTCGAACTTTAAAGGGTGTGCTACCAGCAAGGATGTATAAGGACAGGAGCAACGTTATTGAGAAGGCTTAGAGCAAACCGATCTTATAACATATGCATAAATACTTTAGAAAGAGAGAGACGCTTACACCAAATCAAGCAAAGAAAGAAGGTTGCCTTACATAACTTTTTGAGGAACCAATTACCTTTTTTGAGTTTTTATGCTTCTATGATGACTAACTCCGCCTCCAATGAATCTTCAAAGACCAATATAATAAGATAATTGATATTTCAGTGGCAATTTCAAGCTTCTTCATGCTAGATCCTACGAGGTTCGCCTTTGATTTAGCCTTAGACACTTTGGGAATTCTAGAGAAGGTTTAAAAGCATTTTGGCCGAACTAAAATTATGTGATATATCTTAGAATGAAAGAGAGGAGAGTTGCACTGCCTTTTTTATACTCAGCGACATGTCTAGGAAATTCCGCCGCCCCAAATGCTAAACGGGTTGCCCCGCACCAGCCATGCGCCCGATGGCAGCTGGCGCAATTTGGCCAAATAAAATTGCCTCTCTACCTGGTAACATGCCTCCAGCTGATTGGTGGTACCAAAACCTTGTTATTACTTTAACTTCATATATGGGGGAATAATGTGAGGTGTAACAATTATAATTATGCCATGAAAAAAGGTAAACTGACTGCAAGATTTGGAGGTTAAAAAATTAGTGGTATCAGGCGCAACTATCACATAAAAATATTTATAAAGAAAGGCCCAAACTATCCTTATTGTTTAGTAAATAATTTATATTTACCCTCCGTCCATCTAACATCCCAAACATATCCTTATCGATATTTTTATTGCAAAAGTTACCCCTCGATTTAATGGCAACAGATGTGAGTCCCACTTTTAATGAGTTGGTTACATATTACTTAGCCACGTGGGTTATTGGGTCAGACAAAAGACATGGATATAATATATCCGCTCTAATTATTTGAACCGCTCTAATTTTTTTTAACTTAAAAAAGAAAAAAATACTTAACATCTTCTTTCTTCACTAGTTTCATCACCGCTATTTTCTGCCATAACCATCACAAATCTAGACCACTCCATATGTATTCATTTACATCGACAATTTGGGAAAATGGTGTATTCTCGTTGTAATAGTCGAAGTACTATTTATTACAAGTAGAATTTTCTAGCAATTAAATCCATCAGAATCACGACACATGTTCTTCATTTAATTAAGATATATGCACACACATCATTAATTTTAAAAATTGAAGGAGTAAACACAGCTTGTTAGAAAGGAGGAAAAGTTCTATATAAATTGTTAAAAAATTGAGAAAATATCTACCAGATCTTGCCGGTACATTAAATATGACTTCCCTTTGCCTTTAATTTTTCGGCGACTTTTGATGCCTCAGCCGAATCCGTTGCTTTGTAAGTTTTGTTTTTCATTTCTTTTTCTCGTATTAAAAATACAAAATTGTTCTTCCCCTCACTATTACCCTAGCATAACAGGTTGCGGTGAAAACAGATAAAATAGGCTGGATTTGATGGTCATAGAAGAATTTCGAAACCGAAGTTCTCGATTTTTCGGGGTGGTTATGAGGTGGTCGTTTAATATAGGCAACATAGATTACCTATGGCCTAAAAAGCTTATTACATTGATAGACATAGATATTTCTGTAAAATCAAAAAAGAAAAAACTCTTACTAGTGGTCGCGGTAAAAAAATGCCAACACATTAATTTGAAGGCCCACCTGATCTGCTGTTAAACGTAAGGTTATTTTTATTAATAAAAATAACGTCGCATGTATTCTTAGACTGATAGATGGATGTAATATGTATGAGTTTTTGGCCAATATTGTCCATTATCTTTATGGGTAGGTCTATTTTGGTCCCTGAAATATAACTCTAAGCATACTTATAGCCCGTTTGGCCAAGCTGCAAAAATCAACTTATTTTGAGAAGCAATTTTTTTTAAAGTGCTTTTCTCAAAAATACTTTTGGTGAGAAGCAGTTTGTGTTTGGTTAATTAGTTTGAAAAGCACTTCTGAGCAGCAATTAGTGTTTGGCCAAACTGTTAAAAACTGCTTCTAAGTGTATTGTTCTCAAAAGTGCTTCTCAAAAAAGTATTTTTGGAGAGAAGCTACTTTTTTCTGCTTCTCCAAAACTGCTTCTGCTTCACCTCAAAAGCACTTTTTTCCTTCCAGAAGCTTGGCCAAACACCTCATTTTTGGCCAAAAGTGCTTTTGGCAAAAAAAAAAGCACTTTTGGCCAAAAATAAGCTTGGTCAAACAGGCTATTAGTCCCTTAAGTATGCTAAAGTGGAGCACATTTAGTCTCATTGACACAATGTGTTAATAAATTAACGGTGACCCAACTCGAATTCATGAAGCAAATCTTCTGCTTCGAAGCAAAACGTTTCCTCTCCTTTTATTGGATAACGCAAATTATCACTTTAATTCCTTATTTTTTAGATAACATCCTCTAAAATTTTGATATTGAAAATATCCCCTTCTGTTCCAGGTTTCAATGAGAAAATGATATTGTATAGTCGCTATAATAATAATAACCGAAAAATATATAAAATTTATATATATATTTTTTTTGTATATATATACATTTTGTATGTTAATATACAAGAATAATCAAAATTTTATATACTTTTTCGGCTACCAGATGTAAATAGTTTCTGGCACGGGCTAAAATTGATAATACAACCTGGTTATATATTTGCTTCAGTAATATGCCTAGAGGTGATCCTGGCATATATACATATATAATTTTGTATATTTTTTCGGCTATCAGATGTAAATAGTTTCTGGCACGGGCTAAAATTGATCATACAACCTGGTTATACGTTTGCTTCAGTAATATGCCTAGAAATGTATATGTATATATATATTATACATTTTTTTGACTGTTAATTTTACAACGGCTATACAGTGTCATTTTCTTATTGAAAACTAGCACCGAAGGGGATATTTTCAAGGTCAAAATTTGAGAATACATTATATAAAAGTGAGGAGCTAAAATGATTATTTGAATTATCCAATAAAAGGAGAGGAAAAGTTTTGTTTCATAGCAGAAGATTTACTTCATGAATCAGAGTTAGGTAACACCGTTAGTTTTTGAACACATTGTGTCAACAGACTAGACTAAAGGTGCTCCACTTTAGCATACTTAAGGATTAAATATGCTCAGAGTTATATTTGAGGGACCAAAATAGACCTACCCTCAAAGATAAAGGATAATATTGATCAAATCGCAAATGCGACATCTGCAACTAATCAAAACATCATTTGGACGGGATTTTTACTTCACTTCTCAAATTTTCAAACCCTAAGCTCCCATAGGCAATTTTCTTGATGAGATTTCTTCCCCAAATCATAGGTAAACAATTTCTAACTCATTTTCTTCAATATATTTCATCTTACATGATTTCATCTAAAAAACTATAATTTTTCACGGGAAATTGGGTGTTCTTGGGTAGAATTTAGGAATTTAGAATTTGGGGTTTTGGACCTCAATTTGAGGTCGGATTCCAAAATTAATTGTATATCCGAGCTCAGGGGTGACTGGGTAATCGAGTTTTGGTCCGAAATTTGAGTTTTGAACAGGCAGGCCCGGGGTCGATTTTTGACTTTTTGGGAAAAATATTGGAAAATCTATAATTGTGTATTGGAATTGGTTTCTTTAGAGTTTATTGATGTTATTAAGTTAATTATGGCTAGATACGAGTGAATTGGTGGTGGAATCGAGAGGTAAAGCGGTGATTGAGCTTTGATATACCCGTTGGCTTGAGGTAAGTGTTTGGTCTAACCTTGACTTGAGGGACTAGGGATCTCTGACTTGCTTGCTATGTGAAATATCATGTGTGTGGCGTATAGGTGTGGTGACGAGTACCTATGCGCCACCAAATTACTTTTTTAACCTATTTCCTTTCCCCGTTTCCCTATATCTTGCTTTCCTCCTTAATTGCTACTTGCTCATAAATGTTCCCATGTCTAATTGCTTCATGTTAAATGATGTTCTCTTTATTGAATTATTTAATTGCTTCATGTTAACTGTTGATGTTCCCGTTGATGTATTATTGGTTTCGTAGCTTCATTGTATTACCCTGTTGGCTTATATTGATTTATTGGCGCCTTATGGTGCACCATGGTTGGTCTCGCTGTGTAGTTTCCATTGGTGAAGTTTTATAATGGTAGTGATATTCCATTATGTCGGTTGAGGTATAAGTATTGTGGGAAATTTGAGTTAGCTTGTGAAACTCTTGTCTTTATTCTTTTGTGTTTGGTGTTGATATATATATTGGGATCAGGTTGCACGCCGCAACCAGAGTAATAAGGGTGAAATGTGATTGTCTGGTGGGATCAGGTTACACGCCACAACAAGGAGTAATAAGAGTGGACGGTGGGATCGGATTACGCGCCGCAATAAGAGGAATAAGGGTGATATGTGTTTAGAAGTAATAAGGGTGGACAGGTGGGATCGGGTTACATACCGCAACAAGGAGAAATAAGGGTGAATATTGATATTGTTGTTCTTTATATTTTGGGATCGGGATGTGCACCGCATCAGTTGTTATTATGTTTTCATTTCTGTTAAGGCCCATTACTGTGATGTTGAAACACCATTAAGGATTGGTTCCAGGTTCCAAGTTTATTTAATGCCAGTTATTGCTTTATTACATTCTGTATTTCCTTTCTGTTTAGTATAAACTGTTGTAGGTTGCATATATTGTATGCCCCGCCGTAGCTTCGTCACTGCTTCGTCGAGGTTAGGCTCGGCACTTACCAGTACATGGGGTCGGTTGTACTGATACTGCATTCTGCACTTTCTGTGCAGATTTTAGAGCTAGTGGCTGATCGTGAGGTTGGTTGCTATCACTGCTTCCCGAAGACCCAAGGTAGTCCTACAGGCATCTGCAGGCCCTGGCATCCCGTTCTATCCTATTTCATTTCTATTTTATCTATTTTCGAGATAGATGTAAATTTCGTTCAGACCATTATTTGTAGTATTCGTAGACTGTTCGTGAGTTGTGACACCAGTTCTGGGTGAAAATCTATTACGGTTTTGTTATTAGTTTAAAGATAATCTTTTAAACCTGTTTGATCAGCTTCAGGGTGACAAGGTATTTTCGAAGATTGATTTGAGATCTGGCTACCATCAGTTGAGGATTAGGGCATCCAATGTCCCTAAGACAGCTTTCCGCACTCGGTACGGATATTATGAGTTTTGCAATAAAGGCCTCGCAATTACTGTCATTGTTTTCCTCGCAATTGTGAACTCTGGTCTCGCAATTGCGAGATCAGAGGCCAACACCAGAACTGTAGCACCTGCAATTTTTTCCAACTCCAATACACTTCGTAGCCTATCCAAAACTCACCCGAGCCCTCGGAGCTCCATACCAAACATGCACACAAGTCTAGAAACATCATACGGACTTGTTAGTGCGATCAAATCGCCAAAATAACATCTTAAACAACGAATTTAACAACAAAACTTATGAAATTCTTAAGAACATTGAATTTTCTATTTTCTTAACCAAGGGTCCGCATTACATCAAATCTCTTCCGTTTTTCACCAAATTTTGCAGATACGACTTAAATATTATATTAAACTTGTATCGGGCTCCAGAACCAAAATACAGGCCCGATACTAACGAGGCCACACACTATTCCATTTCTAAAGACCTTATATTTTCCAGCAAACAAATTTTTTCAAAAATTCATTTCTCTGGTTATGGACCTCGGAATTCGATTCTGAGCATACGTCCAATTCTCATATTTTTCTACAGACCCTTCGGGACCGTCGGAACACGCGTTTGGGTCCGTTTACCTAAAATGTTGACTGAAGTCAACTAAAATAATATTTTTAAACCAATAATCATTATTTCTTAAATTTTTCACACAAAAGCTTTCCGGTATCGCGCCTGGACTGCGCATGCAAATCGAGGAGAGATAAAAGGAGGTTTTTAAGGGCTCAGAACACGAAAACGGATTCTAAAATAAAATATGACCTTTTGGGTCATCACATTCTCCATTCTCCACCTCTAAAACAATCGTTCGTCCTCGAACGGACATAAAAAAGTACCTGAGTCGGTGAAAAGATAAGGATATTGGCTTCGTATATCGGACTCGGACTCCCAGGTAGCTGCCTCAATAGGCTGACCTCTCCACTGCACACGAACTGACGGATAACTCTTCGATCTCAACTGTCAAACCTTCCTATCTAGAATATCTACCGACTCGTCCTTGTATGTCAAATCCTAGTCCAACTGGACAATGCTGAATTCTAAGACGTGGGATGGATCGTCGTAATACTTCTGGAGCATGGACATATGAAATAATGGATGCACAGCTGATAAACCCGGCGGCAATACAAGTCTGTAAGCCACCTCTCCCACTCGATCAAGGATCTCAAAAGGCCCGATGAACCTAGGGCTTAGCTTGCCCTTCTTCCGAAATCTCTTCATGCCTTTCATGGGCAACACCCGAAGCAACACTCGCTCTCCGACCATGAATGCCACATTACGAACCTTACGGTCAGCACAACTCTTTTGCCTGGACTGAGGTGTACGAAGCCTATCCTGAATGATCTTAACCTTGTCCAAGGCATCCTATTCTAAATCTGTACCCAGCAACCAAGCCTCCCCCGACTCAAACAACCCAACCGGCGATCGATACCGTCTACCATATAATGCCTCATAGGGAGCCATCTGGATGCTCGACTGATAGCTGTTGTTGTAGGCAAACTCTGCTAACGGCAAGAACTGATCCCAAGAACCTCAAAAGTCAATAACACATGCGCAAAACATATCCTCTAAAATCTAAATAGTACGCTCGAACTGCCCGTCCATCTGAGGATGAAATGCGGTGCTCAACTCGACCCGCGTACCCAACTCACGCTGCACTACCCTCAATAAACGCGAGGTAAACTGTGTATCTCGATCAAAAATGATAGACATGGGCACACCAGGAAGACGAACGATCTCTCGGATATAAATCTCCGCCAACCTCTCAAAAGAATAGGAAACTAACACAGGAATGAAATGCACTGACTTAGTCAACTTATCCACAATAACCCATACTGCATCGAAACTTCTCTGAGTCCGTGGGAGTCCAAAAATGAAGTCCGAAGTGATATACTCCCACTTCCACTAAGGAATCTCAATCTACTGAAGCAAACCAACAGGTCTCTAATGCTCGTACTTTACCTGATGACATTACAAACACTGATCTACGTACGCAACAATATCCTCCTCCACCAATAATGTTGCCGCAAGTCCTGGTACATCTTAGCGGCGCCCAGATGAATAGAATATGGGGAACTATGGGTCTCCTCTAGAATCCACTCACGAAGTCCATCCACGTTAGGCACACAAAATTGACCCTGCATCCTCAAAATTCCATCATCTCCAACTGTGACCTGCTTGGCACCAACTTGACGCACTGTATCCCTAAGGACTAGCAAATGAGGATCATCATACTGCCGATCTTTGATACGCTCAAATAATGAAGACCGAGCAACTGTGCAAGCTA
Organism: Nicotiana glauca; assembly: GCA_026770625.1. NCBI lineage: Eukaryota > Viridiplantae > Streptophyta > Magnoliopsida > Solanales > Solanaceae > Nicotiana > Nicotiana glauca. The sequence goes on from MU714263.1 coordinate 33,193, forward strand.
AAACACGACTGGGCTCAGAAACATCCAACCTCACGAACTGATTGGCTAAAGCCCGAACATCCAAAGCAAGTGGTCTCTCACTGACTGGAATATATGTAAGGCTGCCCATACTGGCTGACTTCCTACTCAAAGCATCGGCCACAACGCTGGCCTTCGCGGAATGATACAAGATGGTGATATCATAGTCTTTTAGTAGCTCCAGCCACCTTCTCTACCTCAAATTGAGGTCCTTCTGCTTGAACAAATACTACAAACTCTTATGATCTGTGAACACCTCACATGACACGCCACATAAATAATGCCTCCAAATCTTCAGCGCATGAACAATGGCTGCTAGCTCCAAATCATGAACTGGAAAATTCTTCTCGTGAATCTTTTGCTGCCGCGAAGCATATGCAATAAACTCGCCATACTACATCAACACCGCACCAAGTACAATATGAGATGCGTCATAATATACTATAAATGGTCCTGAACCTGTGGGCAAAACCAACACCAGCGCCGTAGTCAAAGCTATCTTGAGCTTCTGAAAGCTCTCCTCACACTCGTCTGACTACCTGAACTAGGAACTCTTCTGGGTCAACCTAGTCATCGAGGCTGCTATAGATTAAAACCCCTCCACAAATCGACGATAATAACCCACAAAACCCAAGAAAGCAATTGAACTCAACCAAAACTCACATTTCAAAAACTTAGCATATAACTGACTGTCTCTCAGAGTCTGAAGAACGACTCGAAGGTGATGTTCGTGCTCCTCTCGGCTGTAGGTGCAGATCAAAATATCATCAATGAAGACAATCATGAAGGAATCCAAATAAGGCTTGAACACCCGGTTTATCAAATCCATAAAGGTTGTTGGGCCATTTGTCAACCCGAATGACATCACTAAAAACTCATAATGCCTGTACCGAGTGCGAAAAGCTATCTTAGGGACATCGGATGCCCTAATCCTCAACTGATGGTAGCTAGATCTCAAATCAATCTTCAAAAATACCTTGGCAACCTGAAGCTGATCAAACAAATCATCAATCCTCGGCAATGGATACTTGTTCTTGATGGTGGCTTTGTTCAACTGCCGATAATCTATACACTTCCTCATCGATCCATCCTTCTTATTAACAAACAACACCAGTGCACCCCAAGGCGAGACACTAGTTCTAATGCCATTATCAAGAAAATCTTGCAACTGCTCCTTCAATTCTTTCCACTTTGGCGGGGCCATGCGATACAGAGGAATAGAAATGTGTTGAGTGCCCGGAGCCAAATCAATGCAAAAGTCAATATCTTTATCGAGTGGCATCCCCGACAGGTTTGCAAGAAATACCTCTGGAAAATCCCGAACAATTGGTATAGAATCCATAGAAGGAACCTCAGTGCTAGAATCACGAACATAGGCCAAATAAGCCAAACACCCCTTTTCAACCATACGCTGAGTCTTCACATACGAAATAACCCTGCTGATAGAATGACCAGGAGTCCCTCTCCACTCCAATCGAGGCAACCCCAGCAAGGCCAAGGTCACGGTCTTGGCGTGACAATTCGATATAGCATGATAAGGTGACACCCAATCCATCCCCAAAATTACATCAAAATCAACCATAGCGAGAAGTAGGAGATATACACTAGTCTCAAGACCCCCAATAAGAACCACATACGAACGATAGACACGATCTACAACAATAGGATCCCCTACTATCATGGACACATACATGAGAACACTTAAGGCATCACGAGGCACAACCAAATATGGAAAAAAATAAAATGACACATAGGAGTACGTAGACCCTAGATCAAATAGAATAGAAGCATCTCTACTGCAAATTGAAACCATACCTGTGATAACTGCATTGGAGGACTCAGCTTCAAGCCTAGCTGGAATAGCGTAACATCGAAGATGGGCCCTACCACCCAGAACCACATCCTTGGGATGACCTCCTGCTGGCTGGCCTCCACCTCTAGCGGTCTGGCCTCCACCTCTAATGGCTTGACCTCCACCTCTAGAGGGCTGACCCCTACCTCTAGCTCCCTAACCCCTACCTCTAGCTGGCTGGGCAGGTGGTATTGGAATCATGGCACGAGACCCTGCTACTGCGACTGAACACCCACTAATCTCGGACAAGCCCTCTGAATATTCCCATACTCACCACACTCAAAACATCCATCTGAATACTGTGGCTGAGGAAACTAAACTGACCCTGACGGGCCAGCTGACCGCGATAATAACTTTGAATAGGAGGTGCTCTGATTGGAGCTGGCAGTGCACTATAAGCTGGCTTCCATTAAGAAGGTACATAAGGACCACTACTCCCTAAAGCTCCTTGGGATGCCTGAAGCGCTGAATTGAACGGTCTGGGATGATGACCTCTGCCAAAAGAATCCCTGCCTCCAGACGAGGCACCACTGAACCTACCAGAATGACGAGGCCTCTTGTCAGACCCCTGACCACTACCCTAAGCTAAAACCATCTCAACTCGTCTGGCCATATTGGCCGCATCTTGATAAGAAATCTCACTCCCCGTCTCCTTAGCCATCTACAATCTAATAGGTTGTGCGAGTCCCTCAATAAATCTCCTCACCCTCTCTCTCTTGGTGGGGAGTATAAGAAGAGCATGACGGGACAAGTCTATAAATTTGGTCTCGTACTGAGTGACAGTCATAGAACCCTGCTAAAGGAACTCAAACTGCCTCTGATAGTCCTCTCTCTGAGTGATATGGAGAAACTTCTCCAGAAATAGCTGAGAAAATTGATCCCAAGTCAAAGCAGGCAACCCAGCTGGTCTAGCCAAACAAAAATCCCTCCACCATTTCTTGGCAGAACCTGATAAGCGAAAAGCAGCAAAGTCAAATCCATTGGTCTCTACTATCCCAATGTTTCGAAGAACCTCATGGCAACTGTCTAAATAGTCTTGGGATCCTCTGAAGATGTACCGTCATATGTAGTAGTGAAAATCTTGGTGACCTGTCCAACCTCAACAAAGCATCTGTAGACATAGCTGCTCCATCATCTGTCTGTGCTACAACACCCGGCGAGACTAACCTAACTGGCTGAGCTGCTAGAGTCTGAAACTGGGGAGACATCTGCTCTGGAGTGTGAGTACCAGGAGTTTGTGCTCCTCCCCCAGCCCGAGAGATGGCTAGTGCTACTGGAAGTATGCCTGCCTGAGTGACACTCTCCATAAGGCCCACTAGATGGACCAGAGCATCCTCGAGTGCCGGGGTAGCTATGAACCCCTCTAGAATTTGAGCTGGACCCGCTGGAACGGTCTGGGCTAGAACCTCATCATCAAACTCAACCTGAGGCTCCGCCGCTGGTGCTACTGCTTGAGCTCTAGGTTGAGCCCTCCCCCTACCGCATCCTCTAGCACGGCCTCGGCCTCGTCCTCTACCCCTCGTAGGAGCTACCACTTGGGGCTCGGGTTGCTGATCAGCCGATGAAGCGGTACGCGTTCTCGCCATCTGCAAAAGAACAAAGTAGAAGTTCAATTAGCATTGAGAGATCAAACCGACGACAGAGATGAATAGAAGTGAAACTGTTCCTAACTCTATAGCCTCTAGGGGATAAGCACAGATGTCTCCGTACCGATCTCTTAGACACTACCAAGTTTGTCCGTGAATTATGAGACCTAAGCAACTTAGGGCTCTAATACCAACTTGTCACGATACGAATTTTCCACCGTCGGGACCGTGATGGTGTCTAACATCGTACTCGATAGGCAAGCCAACGTTACAGATTATTTTACCTTTTACCTTTATCTTTTAACAATTATAGGTTGACAAAAGTAAATCAGCGAAAATAAATGCGGAAGAACATGGTTTAAAAGATTATCTTTAAACTAATAACAAAATCGTAATAGATTTCCACCCAGAACTGGTGTCACAACTCATGAACAGTCTGCGAATACTATAAATAATTGTCTGAACGAAAAGTTTGCATCTGTCTTGGAAATAGATAAAACATAAAAGAACTAGGATAGAAGGGGACGCCAGGGCCTGCGAACGCCTGCAAGACTACCTTGGGTCTCCGAGAAGCTGTGATAGCAACCAACCTCACGATCAGTCACTAGCTCTAAAATCTTCACAGAAAGTGTAGAGTGCAGTATCAGTACAACCGACCCCATGTACTGGTAAGTGCCGAGCCTAACCTCGACGAAGCAGTGACGAGGCTACGACGGGGCATACAACATATACAACCTATAACAGTTTACACTAAATAGAAAGGAAATACATAATGTAATAACGCAATAACTGGCATTAAATAAACTTGGAACCCGAATGTTCTACTAGTATTCAACTATAACCATTCCATAAGGGTGTTTCAACATCACAGTAATGGGCCTTAACAGAAATGAAAACATAATAACAACTGATGCGGCGCGTATCCCGATCCCAACATATAAACAACAGTATCAATATTCACCCTTATTCCTTCTTGTTGCAGCGTGTAACCCGATCCCACCTGTCCACCCTAATTACTCCTCAACACATTTCACCCTTATTCCTCCTGTCGCAGTGCACAACCCGAATCCACCTGTCCACCTTATTACTCCTTGTTGCGGCATGCAACCCGATCCCACCAGACAATCATATTTCACCCTTCATCCTTCCGTTGCGGCGTGCAACCCGATTCCAATATATATATATATATATCTATATATATATATATATATATATATATATATATATATATATATATATATATATATATATATATATATATATATATCAGCACCAAACACAAAAGAATAAAGACAAGAGTTTCACAAGCTAACTCAAATTCCCCACGGTGCTTATACCTCAATCTACATAATGGAATATCACTATGATTATGAAAGTTCACCAATGGAAACTATTCAGTGAGACCAACCAAGGTGCACCATAAGGCACCAATAAATCAATATAAGCCAACAATGTAATAAAATGAAGCTACGAAACCAATAATACTTCAACGGGAACATCAACAGTTAACATGAAGCAATTAAATAATTCAATAAAGAGAAGAACAGTTAACCTGAAGCAATTAGACATGAAAACATTTCTGAGCAAGCAGCAATTAAGGCAGGAAAGCAAGATATAGGAAAACGGGGAAAGGAAACGGGCTAAACAAGAAATTTGGTTATGCATAGGTACTCGTCACCACACCTATACGCCACACACATGATATTTCACATAGCAAGTAAGTCGAGGATCCCTAGTTCCTCAAGTCAAAGTTAGACCAAACATTTACCATAAGCCAACGAGTATATCAAAGCTCAATCATCGCTTTAACTCTCGATTCCACCACCAATTCACTCATATCTAGCCATAATTAACTTAATAACATCAATAAACGCTAAAGAAACCAATTCCAATACACAATTATAGATTTTCCAAAAAGTCAAAAATCGACCTCGGGCCCGCTTGATCAAAACTCGAATATCAAACCAAAATCCAATTACCCATTCACCCCTGAGCCCGGATATATAATTGGTTTTGGAATCTGACCTCAAATTGAGGTCCAAATCCCCCAAATTCAAAATTCCTAAATTCTACCCCAAGAACACCCAATTCCCATGAAAACCCCTAGATTTTGAGATGAAATCGTGTAAAAAGATAAAATAGATTGAAGAAAATGTGTTAGAAATCGTTTACCTATGATTTGGGGAAGAACTCTCTTCAAGAAAATCACCTATGGGAGCTTAGGGTTTGAAAATTTGAGAAGTGAAGTGAAAATCCCGTCCAAATGATGTTTTGATCAGCTGCAGATGTCGCATTTGCGACAGGAGCTTCACAATTGCGAAGGTCCATTGCAAATGCGAGAACCATCACACCACTACTGCCTCCGCAATTGCGAAGGAATGTTCGCAATTGCAAATACCAACCTCCGCAATTGCGGCAAAAAGATCGTAAATGCGATCACCCCCCTTCCCAGACTCTCTTCGCAATTGCAAAGTTATGTTCGCATTTGTGAACTAAGCCGGCGCAGGCCTTCTTCGCATTTTGGATATAGGCCTCGCAATTGTCATCACGGTTTTTCTCACAATTGCGAACTCTGGTATCGCAATTGTGAGATCAGAGGCCAATACAAGAACTGTATCACCTGCAATTTTTCCAAGTCCAAAACACTCCGTAGCCTATCCAAAACTCACCCGAGCCCTCGGGGCTCCAAACCAAACATGCACACAAGTCTAAAAATATCATACAGACTTGTTCGTGCGATCAAATCGCCAAAATAACATCTTAAACAACGAATTTAACACCACAACTCATGAAATTCTTAAGAACATTGAATTTTCTATTTTCTCAACCAAGGGTCTGAATTACATCAAATATCTACCGTTTTCACCAAATTTTACAGATTCAACTTAAATATTATATTAAACTAGTACCGGACTCCGGAACCAAAATACGGATCCGATACTAACGAGGTCACACACTATTCCATTTCTAAAAACCTTATATTTTCTAGCAAACAATTTTCTTCAAAAATTCATTTCTCGGGCTAGGGACCTCGGAATTCGATTTCGGGCATACGCCCAAGTCTCATATTTTTCTACGGACTCTTCGGGATCGTCGGAACACGGGTCCGGGTCCGTTTACCTAAAATATAGACCGAAGTCAACTAAAACCATATTTTTAAACCAAAAATTATTATTTCTTAAATTTTTCACACAAAAGCTTTCCGGTATCGCGCCTGGACTACGCACGTAAATCGAGAAGAGATAAAAGAAGGTTTTCAGGGCCTCAGAATGCGGAAACGGATTCTAAAACAAAACATGACCGTTTGGAACTCTAATATGTATATTTGGACTTATAGATGGACGAAGGGAGAGTAAATATAAACCATTTACCAAACAATAGGTAGAGTTTTGACCCTTTTCTGAATTATTATTTTATCTCTGACGTGATCTAATGTTAGTGCAATGCTAACAGTATCGAGAATGAAAGTTGATTGTCAAAATCGAGCAATAACGGGCAAAACACTCAAAAATTAAGTTCAATATTATAATTAAAATTAATGAAGTATTGTTTTCGCCATATTAGTTGTACTCCACCTCGTGGATTAGGTAACTTCTCTGTTGTCTTTTGCTTTCTGCCTCAGCAGTCATGACTCATGGACTGATAGCAGATACTTGTGAGCACGTGATGTTTGCCCTATACGAATTATTTTTAAAAATTTAAACAAAATTATTTCTTTCATTATTTTACAATTTTGTAAATTTTGTGTTATTTTCTGTTAATTGTTTGCATTTTATCTGTGCATCTTAATTCGTATGAAAATATAAAAAATACAGCTGACATTTGCATTTAGGGTTTAATCTCATATTTTAGGATTAATTAGTGGCTAAGTTGTTTGCAAAAATAAAATATAAGGAAAATAACAAAAATAGTCCATTTTTGCATTATTAATTGTTAATTGTTGAATTTGTCACGAAATAGATTTTTTTTTTAAAATAATTTTAGGAATTAATTAGCTTAACTTTGAAAATATATTTGGTTTTTAATTTTCCATTTTAGTAAAATCAGGAAAAAAATAAAAATACAAATAAAAACAAAATAAAGAAATAAAAGAAAAACAATTAAAAGAAAATAAATTATCTTCATAAGCTACCCAAATTTTGGGCCAAAATCATGCCCAGCCCAATACGAACCCTTCCTCCACGCCCCAGTCCAAGCCCAAGTTAATCCCAAACCCGGTCTGCCCTCATTAAGCCAAAACGACGTTGTTTTGGACGTCGACTAATCTCGACCGTTCAGTCCCTATGATCGAATGGCCCAAATGGTTTCATAATGATACATAAAAATGTCTGAAATCCTCATTTGATTCTAGACCAGACCCCCTCTTCCTCGTACAACCCCATCCTTGTAACGCCACCATCGGACCGCACACCTCCGCCGTGCCCCCACCACACCTCCGCCACCGCCGGCGAAGCTCCAAATCATTCCAAAAATACACCCCTGATTCTCCTCGTCCTCCTCTATCCGAATCCATAACCTATTTCTTTCGAATCCTAGCCAATCTTCTCAAATATTGGATCGAAATTCTGGTGAAAATCCTAAGTTTACCAAATCTCACCAAATTAACACTATGTGCTCTCCTCACTCTCCTCTTTATGAATCCGTAACCCTTGACCCTCGAATCATCCTAGAAATTCTTGAATTTTGGATTGAAGGCCGCCCTAAAACCCTAATTTCGTGAGTCGAATTTTCTGTGGACGGCTTGACCATTACAAGATTTAGCCGTGTATTTTCTCATGGAAAACACACGGTTAAACACTAGTATTGGTCAAGCAACTCCAAGCCAAGTCATCTCGAGTCAATTTCAGGTTAATACATTAAAGCCAAGGTCAGTGAATCTCCTTCTCGTTTAGTTTGATTCTCTTTTTATTTGTTAATTGAAGGTAGTTTTAGTTTCCAAATAAGTTTGATTGATAGTTTAATTTCAGTCCAATTCTATTTGTTAATTGTTAGCCAAATGTTTGGGCTTAATGTTAGGTAGCAAATGTTTAGGTTAATTCTTAGTTTAATTCCCATTTTGTTTAAATTTGTTTGAGTTTCGTCTTATTTAGTTTTAATTGGTCAATTGTTAGTCTAATCGTTAGGTGTTAGTTTAATTTTAATCAGCCCAGTTTGATTAGTTTCAGTCGAATATTCTTCTTGTAAACTGTTTCTTCTTGTTAGATTTTTAGTCCAATACTGTTCTTAATCTTCATGTTGTTTCGCTCTGATTCTGTTAGTCGACTCATAATTGTTTATTGCAATTTTTTTTTAACATCCTGATTAGTTAACTCAAATATTAGTTTTGTTCTTTGATTGCTTAGTGTAATTAGTTTTTCAGTTTTAATTAGTATCAGTTGGATGCAATATTAGAGTTTTGGGATTTATTTTGGTTATAGTTGAATATGTTAGATCATTTTAGTTAACCATGGTTGAGGTTTAACTAAGGCCAATGGGTTTTGGTTGAGTAGTAATTTCAGGGAGCAAATAAGGATAGTTTAGGCATGGAAAAGGGCTGTTTTATGAAGAATAGTAAATTCAAAACTAAGATAATGGTAGTATAGGTATTGTATAGTTAAAAGAACACCCTAGGGCCTTCTAGAATAGGACTTTAGTATAGATTTCAGCAAACTTAAGGCAGTAACTTGAGAAACAAGTCAGAAATTAAAGGTTTAATAGGTGAAATCTGCAATTAAAAGAGAGGGTAAAATGGGAGGGCCATCTAGAATATTTTACCCCATTTGTTGCCTATAAAAGACAACCTCAATGCCTTCACTAACAAGTTTTTGGACCCCCCTGAAAATTCAAAAAGTTTACACATCCCTGAAAATTCCCAAGTCTTTTCCATCCACTTCAAGATCTGATTTTGAAATTTAAACATCAAAAACTCAAAAACAATAGAAAACCTCTAAAAAAAAAACTTCAGGAAATACTGTTCCATTGGAGATTTGCAGTCAGTTTAGAATTTCAATCTCTGAACTGCATCATCTTAGTTTTAATTTGTTAGTTGATATATTCTGGTAGTGCTTGGGGTATGTTTCGAAGGGATTTGGGGTCTAATCAAGGCTATTTTGGGTTGATTTTGCTAAGTTGTTTGGTGCTGGATCTGTTTGAGTTTTTTGCAAAGTGTATTTGGTTCACTATTGATTTTAATCATCTCTGACTGAGTCCTGCACTAATTGAGTATTGATCTGTTGCTGAGGCCTGCAGTATAAACTGTTGCTGATGCTCTCTTCTTCTTCTTACATTTCACATCCAGGTACATACTCTAAAGCTTAAATCTATGGAAATGAAGTGTTGTTTGAAGTGAATCTCTGAACTTCCCCTGCTCTGCTTACTTCTGATGTATAAAACAGTGTATATTCAACATGTTTTAGCGATTCGGTTTAATTCAGTTGGTGCTACTAGCGTAATGTAGATTTCAGTAGACTCTAATGGAGAGATAAATGGACTGTATAACTGTGGTTACTCAGATTCATAAGAGTAGAGCATTTAATTGTTTTCAATAATGTGTTTCAATAGGTTAGTTTCATATTTCAATCATTAGATCCTGAGTCCTTAGTGGACTATGTTAATTTGAACAGCTTATTGAATGGCGCTAGTAAATATTATTAATTCTCAAATGTTAGTGTACCTGCTCCTGAAAGGTTAGAACAATTTTTGGGCAAAGTGTGGAGCAAATCAGTGGTTTGACAGCCTCCAGGGATTCGATCTTATGATCCCCTTGGCTTGACATGCATAAAAGGCCAACTTAATATCAGCTCCTTCCCGATTAAAGGGGAGACATAGATTTCAATAATGATCTAATATGTTTGGTTTACTTCACGAATTTTGAGAGTTGTTTGTATTATCTAATATGTTTAGTGATCCTTGGAGCTTAATTGTTATTTTATTGATGGTAAACTGATTTAGATATAAGTTAATACATTTTTGTTTATTAGTAAAAATTTAACCAAATGCTACATGTTCTCACATCTTTTCCATAACCCACGGCACAAAATTATCAAAAATCGAAAACTCTTTCAAAAATTACATTAGGAATGTGGGAATTAATTTACAAATATAAATTTGGGTTTTGAATTAGGTGGCGGGTTCAAATTAAGAGGGTTTCCCCTTTTGTTTGAACTCGGACTTAAATTCGAGGCTTGAATTTATAAATGTAAATTAAATGGCCTTTTAGAGACAAATAATAAATAAAAGATCTTAGTTTACTTTAGGTTGGCCTTTAAACAATAAAATGAGATGAGCCTCGCCAAACGAAACCCATAAATTGCGGGGCCCTCATTAAATGCTTGATTAAAAAAATACTTAGAATTTCGGGCGTGCCATTTAGCGAATTTCACGGCCCTCTACAAAGTTAATGATATGTTAGTCTCTTTAGGCGCGCTTTTAATAATTTTGCCTTCTTAAATACGGGTGTGCATTTCATGCAACCCAAATCCAAATCCAAAAACGTTGAATAAGAATGTGTCGAGGATCTGGGTGCATTTCATGTGACGTGATCCGAAAACACATTTTTAAACGACGTTCACTTTCGTAAAAAATAATTAAAAAGCGGTAAACAATTATAGAACTGCACTATAGGTTGGAGCATGTATAAAAATCAAATTTTAGCCATTTATGATAATTTAAGAGACCGTGCTAGAACCACGGGATCCGGGGGTGCCTAACACCTTCCCTCGGGTCAACAGGATTCCTTACTTAGAATTTATGGTTCGCAGACTCCAATTGGGAAGTCGAAATTTTCCTCGATTTAGGATTTAAATTAAACTGGTGACTTGGGACACCAAAACCAATCCTATCCCAAGTGGCGACTCTAAAAATAAATAAATAATCTCATTTCGAATAATGTCACTTTAAATGGAAAAACTCCCTTATACATTTATCCTTCGGGGTAGGTGTGTAAAAAAGGAGGTGTGACAATACTATTAGTTATTAATTAGACAAGCTTAATTCTTCTTCTTTTTTCTTTTTCAATTTTTCATCTCCAGAAGCTTAAACTTTGGGATAACAACACGTGCTCTCGCCGGGCGAACGAAGTCATTAACGAAGTCATTTTATTCTCTTAAACACTTTATTAATAAAGAAAATGTGAATTCCAAAACAATATTTCTTCTTTGTCTCGTGTGTATACAATAAGCCTCCTTTTATGCAGAAAAAGTCAACTCAAGCAATTATCTTAAGTTTATTGTTTAATTTAAAAGTATACTTTTTGTTTACCCAATACACATAAGCATGTATTTGGCACTTACTTGCAGACAACAATATCAAAAACATAAAAGCTAGCTATTTTTGTTTGTTCATAGCTACTTTATTGTCCATTATCTTGGAACCAACACCCCCCCTCAAGTTGGAGGGGGAAGAAATCACCCCCAACTTGTCCAAGAGACTATGATGACGAGGTCCTGGGAGCGATTTTGTATAGAGATCCTCTAGTTGAGACGAAGATCGAACAAAAGAGAGGGAAATCAAACCAGATAAGAACTGTTGTCGGACAAAATGGCAATCCAACTCCATGTGTTTCGTCCGTTCATGAAATGCGGGGTTTTTAGCTATATGTATTGCTTCTTGGCTATCTGAATGTAAAGGAACCGAAAGGGTTACGGGAATAGATAGATCTTCAAAGAGACGGACCAGCCAAGTAAGTTCTGCAACCACTTGTCGCATTGAGCGATATTCAGCCTCAGCAAAACATAGAGAAATTGAGGTCTGTTTCTTAGATTTCCATGAAATCAGCGAAGCTCCAAGTGAGATATAAAAGCCGCTTACTGATTTGCGCGAATACGGTCAAGTCACCCAATCCGAATCACAAAATGCCAAGAGCTGAAAAGAGGATGAAAATGACATAAAAAAACCAAATCCAGGATCCTTAAACAAATATCGAAGCACGTGATAGGCAGCATCAAGATGGGACTTCCTGGGGTCCTGCATGTATTGGCTCAAGTGTTGGACCGTGAAAGATAAATATTGTCTGGTATGTGTTAGGTAATTCAGTTTACCAAGTAAATGACGATATAAAGTAGGGTCCTTTACGGGATCCCTTGTCTAAGCAAGAAGCCTAGATGTTGGATCAAGTGGAGAAGAAACAAGAACCAGTTGCATTGCATCAAATTCCTTGAGAAGATCAAAGGTAAAGTTCCTTTGTGAAAGGATCAACCCCTGAGGTTTGCAGATCACCTCCATGCCCAGAAAAAAATGCATTTCCCCATGATCCTTGATTCTAAAGTCTTGATGAAGAAAATCTTTTAGTGTTTGTAATTCTGTTGTATCATTTCCTGTTAGTAAAATATCATCGACATAGACGGCTACAATAGAGATAGAGGAATTTGGATTTTTAAAGAACAAGGAGTAGTGATTTAATGAGTGAGTGAAACCCTTAAAATTTAGGGCATTGGTGAGCTTAGAATACCACTGTCGCGAAGCTTGACGAAGTCCATAAAGTGACTTTTTCAATTTGCAGACATGTGTAGAAGATGGTGGGATAAATCCTGCTGGGAATTTCATATAGACTTCCTCTTGCAAATCTCCATATAAAATGCATTATCCACATCTAACTGATACAAACCCCATCCTCTTTTTACTACTGTAGCAAGTATACACCTGATGGTGGTCATTTTGACCACCGGTGAAAAAGTTTCAGTAAAATCCACTCCTTCCTTTTGTATGTCTCCTCTAATGACTAGCCTTGCTTTCAATTGTTCTACACTTCCATCTGAATGTTGTTTAACTTTGTACACCCATTTGCATAGCAAAGCTTTCCTACCAAGGTGTAGTTCAACTACCTCCCAAGTTTTGTTGAGCTCAAGAGCCTCAATTTCCCTTGCCATAGCCTCCTGCCATCCTGGTTGGTATGCAGCCTCACTATAACTAATTGGTTCTTGAACATTAGATATAAAATTGAGCATATTTTGATTAGCATAGGAAAGTCCATTAAAAGATAGTGAATCTGGTGTTACAGGAGTGAGGAAACAAGAATTACTTACATCTGTGTGCTTGAGTGCATTACAGATATAATCTTTAAGATATGAAGGTGGATTATGAGGCCTTGAAGATTTTCTAATGAGTGTGTCCATCATAGGTTCAGAGTCCAAAGGTGGAAAAATATGAGTATTGGTCCCTAAAATAGGGGATCCAGAAGATGAAGGAATATGGGATGATCTAGGAGCAAACAGAGGAGTAGAAATAGATTGAGGTGTAGGATTTCAAGGAGTAGGAATGAAATGTGAACTGATAGGTGAAGTTTCAGGTGAAAAACCAGGAATTGAACTAGGTGAATGACTTGGTTTAGCAAGGGGCGGAATAGGATGACTTGTGGTAGGTGAGTTTATAGAAGCAAAGGGAAAGAATTCCTCATGGAACACAACATCTCTAGAAATATTAGTCTTAAGAGTTTTAAGGTTAAGCACTTTATCACCTTTCTTTCCATGTGGATGCCCAAGGAAAATACAAGGTACTGCCCTAGGATCAAGTTTTATTCTGTGATTTACAATAGTGGAAGCAAAGCATAAACAACCAAAGCACCTAAGGTTAGAGTAATTGGGCTTTACCTTAAATAATATCTCATAAGGAGTCTTGAAATGTAAGACTCTAGAAAGGAACCTATTGATTAGGTAGGTTGCTGTGAGTAAACAATCTCCCCAATAAGAAACAGGTAAATGTGACTGGTACAATAGTGCCCTAGATATTTCTAATAAATGCTTGTGCTTCCTCTCAACTACACCATTCTATTGTGGGGTGTACATACAAGTGATTTGATGAATAATTCCTTGTGAAAAAAGAAAATCTGACTGAACGTTCCCAGTTCCCAATTCAAAAGCATTGTCTGATCTAATGATTTTAACCTTAGAATGAAATTGTCTATCCACCATTGCTAGATAAGACTTTAAAACTGTGAAAGCATTTGATTTGGTACTTCGGAGATAGGTCCAAGTGTCTCTGATAAAGTCATCAACAATGGTGAGAAAATATTTGTAACCATCATATGTCGCACTACTATATGGTCCTCAAGTATCCACATGAATTAATTCAAATGTTTCTTTAGTACAGATAGAGCTTGAGGAAAAAGAGAGTCTAGTCTGCCTTGCCATTGGGCAAACATAACAGGGGGTTAAGAAATTAGAACATGAAGAAGTAGGAAGAGACAAAATATTCTTCATATTACTTAATAGCATATGACCTAGCCTATAATGCCACAACTTTTCTCTTACATTAGAATCAGAAAAAGTGAAACAAGAACTTAAAACTGGAATGGAAGTAGACTTTATTTTTTAAACAAAACCATTCCTAGACTTAGACAAACTATCTGAGACTGATACTGAAGGTCTTGATCTGAGGATGTAGAGTCCTCCCTCCTCTTTACCAATCTCCATAGGGCTCTTCAGTGAAGGGCCCTGCAGTAGAAAATAAGAAGGAGTGAAAAGGACATATTGCTTAAGTTGCCTGCACAACTTGTGCACAGATAACAGAATATACCTAAAACATTATCTAAGATTAGATTAGCAAGAGTAAAATAGAGCCTGAATGAGTAACTTTTACTTTAAAGGAATTAGGTAGGTTAACCATGACAGGTTTTGGTAAAGCCTTTAAATCTAAGAAGAAAGCTTTGTTAAAAGTCATATGCTCAGTGGCTCCACTATCTAATATCCATGAATCACTTTGAATTTGAATGAGACAGACATAAGTGTTGAAGAATTGTGTTATACCTGCACAACTTAGGTTTGTAGAAGCTTCAGAGGTACTTGCTCCATTTTGTGCCATTTTCACTTGTTGAAGAAGCTGTAGTAATTCTATCACATTTTCTTGAGTAAGTGTGTGAGTATTTGTCAACTTAGTACCTCCCTGCTCATTTTCTCTAACTGTGTTAAAAGCACTGTTAACCTGAACTCCTTCTTGATATCTCATCTGCTTTGTGAACTTAAAATCTGTAAGAAATTCATGGAGCCTGTAGCACTTTTCAATATTGTGACCAACCTTTTTACAGTAAGTGCATCTAAGTCCTGCTTTCTTAGTATCAAAATTTATTTTCTGTCCTCTATTATTATTCATTTTCTTAGCATTTCCTACATAGTTGGCTGTAATGAAAGAGGAAAAATCTACTGGATGAGCAAGATTTGCATGAATTTCCCTTTGTTTTTCATCTTGAATCACGAGGTAGTAGGCTTGCCCAATAGTGGGTAAAGGAGAAGACAATAGAATATTGCTTCTCACCCCTATATATGTAAGTGTCATTGAGCCCCATTAGAAACTGCAGCAACATCTGGTCTTGGTGAGTCTTCAAATTCTTTCCTTTAGCTCCACACACTCACTCACATGAACATGTGAAAAAATTAATTAGAGTGTCTAACTCATCCCACAAACTTTTCATTTTCATAAAGTAGCTAGATACACTAGAGTTTTCTTGAACTACATCACTTAGTTCTTTTTGAAGTTGAAACAATTTAGCACCATTTGTTTGACCAAATTTATCTTCCAAATCATTCCATAAGTCCTTTGCACTGTGAGAGTAAAGCACACTCTCTACAATCTCCTTTGATAGAGAGTTAAGCAACCAAGACAGGACTATGTCATTTCCTCTTGACCAAGCACTTTGAAGCCCCGAAATTTTATCCGGAATGGAGATGGTTCCATCAATAAAACCCAATTTGTTCTTTGCAGAAAGAGCTATCACAACAACTCTACGCCAAGCACCATAACTTTTGCCATCAAAAACTGAAGAAACCAAGTTCATTCTTGGATAGTCTGAGGGGTGAAGAAAAAATGGGTGTGATGAGTCAATCGTTATTTTCTTGGATGAATCAGCTATAGTAGCCACAAAGGTATTAACATCAGATGTTTCTACCATTTTGAAACAAGAAGGCAGAATGAAAAAGTGAAAGAAA
Organism: Nicotiana glauca; assembly: GCA_026770625.1. NCBI lineage: Eukaryota > Viridiplantae > Streptophyta > Magnoliopsida > Solanales > Solanaceae > Nicotiana > Nicotiana glauca. The sequence continues at coordinate 49,545 of MU714263.1, forward strand.
ATTTTCAAAATATGCTTAAATGACCTGCTCTAATACCATGAAGAGAATGTGAATTCCAAAACGATGTTTCTTCTCTGTCTCATGTGTATACAATAAGCCTCCTTTTATGCAGAGAAAGCCAACTCAAGCAATTATCTTAAGTCTATTGTTTAATTTAAAAGTATACTTTTTGTTTACCCAATACACATAAGCGTGTATTTAGCATTTGCAGACAACAATATGAAAAACATAAAAGCTAGCTACTTTTGTTTGTCCCTATCTACTTTATTGTCCATTATATTGGGACCAACAGTTTGAAAAAAGAAGTTCTAAGGACTTATCGCAACCCATCCCATCCCAATGCTTTGTTTCACCTATGTTGGGTCCTATATTATATTATCCACGTTCCAGTTTGCAGGCCTGAACGTGCGGGGGAGGGGGG